>VZUI01023501.1:0-118860 GCA_013401135.1 Cettia cetti | reverse complement strand
ACTGCTTTTTATTTTATTTTATTATTTTCCTTTTTCTCTTCATTAAATAGTCTTTCTAGTCTAGAGCCTCTCACTTCGTTTTCTTTCAAACCACAACATAGCCAAAATAAACCCCCCAAAAGGACAAAACCCCTGTTTATTCTAGTGAAAGGATATTGCAAAAGCTTATGGAAGAGTTTCGTTTTTCCACCAGCCTGAAAAATTCCTTGACTGGCATCACTAAAAATATAGGCATGATTCTCTCTACATTTCTTTGTTGTTAAATGCAGCTGAACAATAGAGGAGGCAGCGGTTGGTAAAGCCCAGAGAAGGAACTTATTAAAAACAGATAAATCTTTTATCTTAGAGGTTTTCATTCTCCAGAGGTGAATCCATATGCCAGGGAAATTTTTGACTTGAGCTGCAAGGTGTCGTCCCTGACATTTTCACAGGCTGGGATGTGTATTTGTTTGGGGGAACATGAGATAGGGAATGACAACACAGTGCAGTGGCTGGTGCCATGAAGGCACACCAGAAATATCTGTAGTGATGGTGCTGTGAGCTCAAGGGCAGGTGGTTGCCATCAGTTCTGGTGCAGTTCCTTTTGCACTTGCACTGTCTTGGGCAGAACTGGGTGCGCTTGGCCCCCTGTAGCAATGCCTGTGCTCTGTTGCTTTCCATTTCCTGAGTTAGGTTCTGAGCAGGATACGAACATGTGAACTTAAACTTGAATTTGAAGCAACACAGAAAAGGCAGAGGGAAATTTTCTGTAGGCATAATAGACTTTAGACACACGATATCTAAAGCACAGTAATTACAATTTCATGGTCACAATATGAAATCTACTGAGAGATCTCAGCTGCAGTCCCTCATTAAGTTGCTATTTTATCAGGAGCTTTGTCATGGAAACTCCACGTCAACTTTAGCTCTAAGGATGAAGCCTCTTTTTTGAGGAACAGACTGATTTGTTTAGGCTTGCTGTACTTAATGCCAAATTCTTTCAGCTAGTTGCTAGTGATTAAATAAAAAAAGGAAAAGAGTCCCTGCCAGGGTTCTGGTTGAGTCCATGTGCTACAGCCCAGGTGATTGGTGATCTTATTAGACTGACCTCACAGAGAATGGAAGAGCTGAAAGAGTCAAGACCAGCCTTACCTGATGAGACAAGGCCTGCTGACTCCACTGAGCCAAATGTTTGGGTTGCACATGCTAAGCTAACAGACTATGGTATTTACAAGGCTTCGCTAAACACTTAAATCTATTTTGTGGACAAAAGGATTTTAAGTTAATTTATTTTGTTGAGAGAATAATTTAAGCAAGTTAGCATTTTGTTGACAGAATTATGATGAAATTCATTTTGTCTACATAACTGATTGGACAGTTAGATGAATGCATTTTCTCCACTGAATCAAGTATGTGCCAAGACTGTCAAACAGGGTCTCTTCCATGATTTCAAGACAGTTTGTCAACAAAATGAATACAAAATCCTTTTGTCTACAAAATGAACGTAGGTGTTAATTGTTTGTCCATAAAGAGTGAAAAGCCAGATGATTCTCTGTTGAACACTGATAAAAATGTAGGAGAGGATGGGGGGAGGGTGTGTGTGTGTGTGTGTGTGTGTGTGTGTGTGTGTACAAAAACACACAGAGCTGTGTACCTTGCTTTGTTGCAACAAAGCAAGTGCCTGGCAGGGGACAGTGTCTGACCCAAGCTGGGATGTGACACGGCTGGGATATCACGTTCATGTGGAGAGCATCACAAGGAATTAACTCGGGTAGAAATGCAAACCAGGGGGCTGGAAGGCTGTCAGTGTTGATTAAAGCCCTCCCTCTGTGAGGGCTGATCACAGTTCTCCTTGGTACGGGACAAGCACGTGTGGGATGCTGGGGTTTTCTGGGCCTGAAGAATTGTCACAAACAGTCATGGCAGAAGAGGAGCAGAGGGAGGATGCGCTGTAACGCAAATCATGATAGCTGGAAACTGAGGCTTAACAAAGCAAGCAATTTGTTTCAAGTCCAGTGGGGAAACACCTCTTGCAGACCAGGAATTCTTCTGGGTTTTCTTGCCCCTCTCCTTCTGGACAAATGCTTGTTAAAGTGGTGCAACATGAGCTCTCTGCCTGTACAAGACGGATGTTTCACTTAATCCTTGATTTTAACCACAGTTGGACTTATCCAAAGCCCACTGATAGTTTCATTTTCTATTGTAATTTTCTTTTATTTTTTTCATATTTTTGTAAGCACATTGTGATTGTAAGTATTAAGGGCTTAGGTTAGAAGAGAGCATCTAGGGTGTTAAGTCTGAGCACCTCTGAGATTGTAGTAGAAAAAAAACACTGGGAGTTTTATTCTGAACATACTGCACTTTTGGAGCAGTCTCTGCTTAACATTAAATATCTGGAAAGAAAAAAAAAATATTCTCATTAAATAAGTCATAAAGTTGCACAATTTTTTTTTTCCTTTCTCTCTCTTCTTTTGTGCTTCTAAGAGTGTTAAAGTCAATTGGGGGTAGGAAATATATTAAATAAAGCTATGAAGAAATATGATAGTGTCATATTGCAAAAAAAAAAAAAGTCCAGCCCTCTAATATATATTTGTTCATTAAGGAAGAAACAACCATCAAATCCCCGAGTTCATTTATACTACTTAAAGTACCCCGGTTTTCAGCTCTGCTGATTGTCAGCAAAGCTAAAAGAAGAGAAAAGCCGCTCATTTTCAGCTGTGTTTTCTCTAAACCAGAGTGTTGGTGTCACTGCCAGAGAGCTGAAATTAAGGGGAGGTACATTGGATATGGAGAGATGAGGTTAAAGGAACAGGAGCAGCTTCTCCTAAGGGCATTTCTCATTTACAGGGGCATAATCTTCTCTGTTTATCATGGGAATGCAATGGGAGACCTCTGTTTTCGTGTTCTTTTGCAGACTGACCCTTGGGAGAATGCAGCCCTGTACCTGAGGCACAGGTCAGACACAGCACAGGCTGTAGCAGAGCTGGAAGAAGCTTGGCTGATAGCAGGGCCTTCCAGCTAATACTGGACACAGATTGCAGCTGTCCTCACATCAGGATGTGACAGCCCTGGCAGGGGTCACAGGTGCATTGCTCTTTGTTTTGGGCAGTGCCTCCAAGATGTTTCCCTGCTGGCTCTTGCCTTGCTTTCTGCTCTGAACAATGGGTCTGTCTGACTGAGAAGGAGCAACAGTGGGGTTTTGCATTTTTATTACGCCATTTATTCCAAGTGTTTTGGTTGAGCACATTGCTGGGTGTCTTTTGAAGAGCCATGATTGCTCTTGCTGCTGAAGGTAAAGCAAATCCAACGTGTTAGCTCCCTTGTTGCTCAACAGTCACTAATGACTGCAGCATATGTTGCTGCTTCCCGGGCTGTGGGGCGTTCAGTACATCTGCTACTCCTCCAGGATCCAAGCCCTGACTGTCAGTGCTGGGATCCCTGTGCCCTTAGCTCCAGAGGGACTGTGCTGAGAAACCTAGGGACAATTAGGCTACAGCTGGGGACCTCAGCATGGTAATCTGTAACACATTAACAAAGTGTCTTGCAGAAATCCCAACCTGGAAATAAAAACGTTGCAAATTGCAGATGCTGTACTAACATGGGTTCATAAGGCACTCACTAGAGGCTGTGTGCATAAATTGTCCAGGCAATAAAAACCTGCAGTGTCAGTGCTGAGGGACCTCTCAAAATCCAGGACTGTCAAATGGAATCGGTACCTGCAGTGCGAGGTGTCTGTAAATCTGGCCAGTGTGCTCTGAATGCAAAGGCAGGAGGCCACGTTTTTCAGACAGCCTGGTAAAAGAAAACTGAGCAGAAAAGGCTTTAGTCACGTCTGTGTTTCAGATACCTCTTCACTGCTCACCAGCTCTCTTCTTTGCCTACTTCCCAGCAGATGACATTGCATTTCCATTTTACCCTGAGGTCACATCTGCAGTGTAGGCATTCAAAGTCACACCTATTCATAAAACTGATTTTGCTGCCTAATAACTATTCAAGGCTGGGGAGAGGAGAGAGGGGTTTTAATGCAGGCAAAGGCAGAACACTTGGAAATAATAAAAAGTCTGTATTATGTCCTAGAAGAAGGAGAGAAGGGAGTCCTTGCCAATAAACTTAAAATGTGATATCTTATAATGAAACCAAAATTTGAGCCATTAGAAAAGCCAAACCCTGGTCTTCTTTGCCTATGTGCATTTTCTTTGCTAATGTAATTCCTGAGGCTGGCTGTAGCACAATCATCTCCTAAATGACTTGGCCTACATAAAATGCCCCTTTCTGGGGGAAGATGTGTCATTTTAGCAGGTTGAGGTGATGTAAGAGACAGTCTCAGTATGTAAATTATGATCAGCCTCATTTAAAGCCCTAATAACTGAGTGCATGAATGACTAGAGATTCTTAGTAAGGTAGGTCTGCAAAGGTCACATGGGATTATTTTTAGTGTAAACTGCAAAATTGGTTTTTGGAAAGGCTATGTGATATTTGGGGCATAAATGGCTGCAGTTTACTCCACCTAGATCAAAAGATGTGGTTTGTGTGAAGTAGACTGCAATAAAGGATCACTGTCACTGCATGCAGACCTTGAAGTTTCTGCTGTTCAAGGCATTTGTTTCTCTTTCGTCCAAAAGAATCCAAACTAATGGAGCTGTCATTGTAATCTGACAGGTAGCTAGCATATAAAGGAGGGAAGATCCATGACTCAGAGAAGCACTTGTTTGGAGCTTTTTCATTAGTCACATGCAGGAAGTCATTCAGAGGGCAGTGGGGCTTCTGTAATTCAAATGAAAACAAAATGTGTTTTCTTCATAACCTGTGCAGGTGTACATTGAACAGATGTACAGGATTTGTAGGCAGTCTGTAACCTGGAGGGAGGGCAGCCAGTTTGAGAGGTCTTGTGGATGGGCAATCCCAGGTCCTAGGGACAGACTGGGATTCAGAGCTTGCTTGTCCGTCCTCCCATGGCCACACAGCCAAATCCTCACCAACCTGCTGGTATCCTCCTGCACATCCAGGATTCTGGGCTGTGCTTGTTCCTTCTGCTGCTTCTCAGTCATCTCCTGGTCTCTTTGTACTTCAGTCTCCCCCTTGACTGGAGCTCCTTGGCTGGTATTAAACACTCATGGCACCCACCAAGCAGATGAGTTCCACCACCAGATCCTGCCTCTGAAAGGAGCAGGCAGAGGTACAGATTTGGCAACAGAGATGCATCACATTAAATTCTTACTAAAACACATTGCTTTTACAAGCTCACCCTTAGCCTGATTGAGGCCCCAGGGGACACGTTTGGGGAACAGATTTCACTCATAGTGACCGAAGACAAACCCTACCTTTGTTTTTCTGGAAAAAAAAGCTCAATAATGTCATCTAGAGAGGCAGCAGTGTTATCTTTCTTCTCTTTTTATAGCCAAATGAGAAAGCATAAGAATGATGCTTACAAATAATAGGGTTGACTCATAAGGGCTGACTGTACATGACTCATAAGATGCGAGATTATTCTAGAGACTTGAAGGACACTCCAGAGACTTGAAGTGCACATACATGCACTGAGACTTAGGCTGGGGGAGGTTATTTTTCATACCTGCAAGAAGAATGCATGCTGTTTGTGTTGAGATGTGGATTGCCATTGTATATGTGATTTAGGAGATTCAGCAGCCTTTCCAAAGCATTCCTGGTCTCTGAGGAAATCTGGCATTAACAATACTTTCCTTTAACTTGGAAGGCTAAGGCCCACAGCTAGTACAGAGGGGGCTGTAACTTTCTAAAGAAATTGAAATCACCATGTTTTGGCAGAGGGAGCCTGGGAGAGTGGAGTCCCAAACCAAGCACAGGGTTGGCCCGTGAAGATCCCCAGTGTCATCACAGGATTTTGCATTGATTGAAGACATTTTGCTTTGAAAAACTAGAAAAACCAGGTGCAAAAATACCTGCGCAAGGGATGGAAAATCTACGGATTGAACTTGTCTCCTTAAAGCAGCACAACTAAACACAAGTGTCCCTGAGTGACAGAAATGTGTGCTTTCACTGCTGCAGCCTCTCTGAGCAGCCCATGTGATCCATCAGCAGTCCTGTTGATGGGCAGATGGAAGAAGAGATGTCACTTGCCTTTCTTCTCCAGGAGAGTCCTCACAGTCAGCTGGGCATAACCTCACACTCCCCCTGGAGCAAGGCTTGGGGTCACTGCTGGGCAGTTCCTCGTTCCTGGCCAGGGGAGCTTCACTGGTTTCCCTGCCAGAAAAGTCTTCTGCAGCTCTGCTTTTCCATGTGCTGCCAAGGAAATGCAGGGTGGTGGAATCATGAATGAACCTGCTTGAATGGGGCCAGAAGCTATCAAGGAGCTTCCCCTATATCTCTATTGTTTTTTTGGATTACAAACAAGTTACTTTTTCCTCCAAATGAGGAAAAGTCTTGGGATTGCACCTGCCAGTACTATTTTCCACTGTTGTGATATGTAGTAGCATTTTGTCAAATTAGTGTGCAACTTGGAGAATATAAAGAACAGCTCACCATAAAAGGGGGTGGCACCACATCCGAGTTGCAGAAACCACTTATCCCAGAGGGAAAGGCCTCTCTTTCCAGTTTTCTGTCCTCCTTTATTTGGTTGAAAATAGCAGAAACTGTAAATCTTCTTTATATGTATCCAGATCCTTACTGCCCTTGAACTCTCCGCTGTGCTCCGGTTACTGAAGTACTTGAAGGAACTAAAGAACATCTTTGGCATACTTTTTACTTAAAACTGATGATTTTGTTATGCCTTTTGTGCTACACATGACTGTGTATGTGGGGACACCTTCTGAGGAATCACAGCAGCCTCACAGTTGCTAGAAGGAGAAGAGATCCTTCTTGGCCTTCTCATTTTGGTCGGGTAGGGTGGAAGGGAAAATGCCAGCGTAGTTAAGCTGAACCACATTCCAAGTGATGTTTTTTTCCGAGATGATATGCTTATGTTGGGTTGTGCACATGCTTGGGAGGGAGAGTGGGGCATTCAGCCTTTTCCTGCACCACCAAAATCAGGGGTTGGAAGATTCTATTGGGAAACCTGCACCCCGTACCAGCCTGAAGAGGCCCACCCTGCTGGAAGTGGTTCTGAGCATAATGTGGTTATGTGTTCAGGCTCTGATCCTGATCACCTCTTCTCTCTGTGCTCTGCCTGCTATTGTTTATCAAAAGGAATGTGAAGAGGCTGTCCCCAAAACATGCTGGGCTATAAATAATGGCTTTTCTGTGCCGACTAGGAGCCATTTGGTGACTGAGCACAGACAGCTGCTGACAGAAGGCTGCATTGTTCAACAACAGCAGACACCAGGATTAAGTGTGAATTTTGGAAATTGCCTCATAACTTGCACAGGAACGTTAACATGTGACATCAAAGACTATTGGTACTGTCAGGCATGCATTCTCACAGTGAGCTTGCTTGGGGCAGGATTTGCCTCCTGGAGGAAATAAAAACACAGGTTTGTGTAAATCTCTCCAAATTCATAGCTTGCTTTGAATATATGGTTTGTCACTCCCCTTTATGGCATGCAGCTTTTCTCCCAGTTTTTGTAGGGAATCATTCAACAGTGTTTTTGGTCAGGGGGGCACATAACAGCTACAGAGAGTATTGTAAAGAACAAAGTGTCTTCTGAAAACATTTATGTGGTAAATTAACCCTTTTGGCCACGTGCAGGTCCACTACCAGACTTGTCAACAACTGCATATCATATGCAGAAACCTGTGCTGAGGCTGGGAATTTGCCAGCACCACAAAGCTCAGTGCACTCACCTATGTTTGCCACCTTCAGCTGTTGATAAATTACGTCCCTCTGTCTGTATGTGTTAGACACAGAAGGTAGCTTTTCAGGATAACTGTGGTTTGGAACATGTGACAAATACTAGATCACCATATTAAAAAGTGCTGCACTTCAGCACCTTGGTAGTTGGAGCGTGGGGTTACAGAATCATTCCTTCTTGTACCAAGATCAATAAGCAAAGTCTGTATTTGGGGTGGAACAGAAGCTTGGCAGCAGATCCAGAATCTTGGCAGAAGTTAGAAAAAACCAAATCAGAGTGAATCCACAAATTTCTTTTCAGGAAAGGAGTAATTTTAACTGTGCCTGAACATGTAATTGGGCATGTACAGTGGGGAAAAAGCAAACTGTTCTGTTCTGGTGACACTGGCAAATGGTGAGGGTATATCTCAGCATGGTTCCTTCCTGGCCACTGCAGACAAATATTTTTTTCTGTAGTGTTTAAGACAAAAAGCAGGGTTTTTCCTGCTCCATCTGAGAGGCACTGCAATAGCTCTGGGAGATGTGAGGTACACAATGGCTTTCCTGACGTTTATCCTCTATTTTTCCTGATTCAATTCCAGTCCAATTTTCAGCATTGGAATTGGCTGAAGAGGGGAAAGAAAATTTTTATTTTAGGGACTTTGTTGAAAATCCATACAAATCCATCCCCTTTGTTAAGGGAGAGATGTGCAATTGGCAGCATCAGAGGTGTTGATTCACAACTTCGTAGGAAGGATTAAATGAGGTGTTCCACTAACTGGTAACAGGTGATGGAACCCTCTTGCCCTCCTTCCACCCTCTTGACTGGAGACCCTTATTCTGACAGATGCTTGACTATGGGATTTTTTTCTGTCTGTGAGTGTGGTTGAAGAGCTTAGAAGTCAGAAATATCCGTATCATGTTCACTGAGGTGCAGTCTACTGTCACTTTACAAGCAATAGAGAGAATAGCGAGGAATAAGCTACACAGGCTGAGGGTGAGCTGAAGTTTTGTTGCATTTCTTCAAGGATTGAGAGAAAAAGGATACTGCTTAGGAGTTTCAGAGATGAGTGATTAGTGTTTTGGGAATGAAATCTCATTTCATTGTCCCAAATAAATACCTGATCATTGCAGGAGGAGGGATTAGCTGTTACCCCAAAATATCCTCCCAAATCATTAGTTTGACCAGTTTTTTAACTGAAATGGTAATCCAGGTTTCCTGTTTTTTTGTGGTTTGAAGTCGGCTGCCTCCTCCTTACTGGTCCAGTGAATGTAATTAAGCAGAAGATGATACTGCAATGTGTCACTCATCATGTGCAAAACAAGAACATCAGGACAGGGATGGTTGCAATGGATGCTAAAAACACAGCTCTTGTGAATGGCTTGCCTTAACCTCAGTGACTGTGTACCTCCTTGTTTCCCTGGTTTTACTGGATCATCTGCTGGACCATGGTTGTGTCTCAGCCATTATTCCTCTCTCTCAATTCCCACTGAAAGCAAATCATCCTTTGCTGCTTCTTTTGTTTGTAGTGTGCCATTATAATTCACAGTCCCTCTTCTCTTTCTGAAGGACAAATACTTTTTGAGATTGCATGAAGCTGGAAAGCAGAGCCACACATATCCTTGTGGGTCTTAGAGAAATGTTTCATGTCCCATGGCTTGCACTGGTCATACTCTTGTAAGCAGGACTTCAAGGGCAGTCCTTACCTCTCATTGCTTACAAGAGCTCTCAGTGGTTTCACCCTGTAGCAGGCCATGAATCCACCATTTACACACAATTCATGTATTGGGTCTATGAGGTCATGCACGCCTGTATTTATGTAAGTAACAAAATATATTTGAATCACGTTTTTCTTCCTGTTAAGTGGCTATGTTTCTATATAATGATGTGTTTACTGTGTTAGCATAAATGAGCCCTAATAATGTCACATGGAAAGGGAGGTGAAATTTGAATAGACAAGCTTAGTTAGTGGGAAAACTGCAAGTGGTAAAAGAGGAGGAGAGGTGGCTCTGAAGGCCTTGTTAGATGTGCCTGCTTCAGTCACAAGTGTGCATTATCAGCACATTGGCAGGACATACGAGGAGAAAAATAAGAGATCAGGGAAAAAGAAGATTTATTGAAATGGGATCAGATTGCACCATGAGAGGAGGGTGTAGAGCCACCCCCCTGGAGAAAATCTCCCCATATGAAGTGACCTCTTAGTCCCCCAGCTGATTCCCAAGACTCCTGCCTTCCGCTTGCAAAACAAGTTAAACAGCTTTGATCCTGTGCAGGGCTTGACACTGTAAGAGGGGATCAGGCTGCCATAAACTCACCAGGGACTTGATTCCTGCTTTTTCTGAAGGGTACAGATAAAGGCAGTAAGAAAAAGCCTTGCAATGAGGGAGAGGAAAGATTAGGCTGTTGCTTAGGCAGCAGTGTAGCCTTGGAAGCTGTAGGTGCCAGGGAGTATGTTGGGAAGTAGCTATGGAGCGAGGAGGAGGATCACTGCCTGCTGCCCTGTGCAGGAAGGTACTGCACCTTTCATAGCTCTCCTCCTATCTTTGACACCAAATTTAAGGACTGTTTTTTCCCATTGTAAAGCTACACAACTGTCCCTGTGTCAGGAAAAAATTGTATTTACAAGCCATATATATTAAGCTGTGGGATTTCTTATGTGTAAGGAAGCTGTTTTGTTTTTTTCATTGCAAAATGAGCCAGCCACAGCTAGGTAACAAAACCTGTGAGCAAAAATAGCTTTGGTATTTATCCAGGATATGAAGAACACTGCGAACAACTGTGTGTGGATTACAACAGATGTGTCAGATACTGTTTTCTTTACCTCGGTTTCCTGGAAATTGCAAGGCTGTATTTAATTGCTGATAATTTTTTCAGTCTTTAATTGCTTGGGTTCATCTTCTGTACAAACACAGCTGTAAGGCTGACATTGTAAAATTGCCACTATTTTAGCCAAACCTCTTCACCTGTTTTAGAAAACAAGGAAGGGAGAACACTGCTTTGATCTCTGGGCACTAAAAACTCTGAAAAACTTTTCCTCGGGTGTTTGAGCACTACTGGTCGCAGCATTCAACACATGGCTTTCTGCTCTGCCAAGTTAGACTAAGATTGACGAGGTGATTGAAGAAAAAGGTTTGTACATGATGGAGAGACCTGTAGATTTTATGATGGAAAAACCTCCAGCAGGTTGAAAGTCTTGGAGCTTGTGCCATTCTGCTCTATCCTATCCTCTAGCAGTGTCTGATGGGGGCAAGTTTGAGATCACTGCAGCTTTCTGCTCACATTTTTATTACTGTGTGAGTTTGCATTTATTTGTGCATCCTCCTGTTTGCACAGGGCTGGCAGGGGGCCTATCCTGTTCAAATGCAGACTGGATGGGAGTGTCATAAAAATGAAGCTGCACTGCTGGTGTTCTGTGAATGTGACGTTACAGTACCAATAATGACATTTATTAAGATTTGCAGCTTGTGCACAGAGTTGTGCTGGAGTGAGAACTTCATCGATGGTGCTGAGGTTCCTTTTTAAAGCAGGTAGTGCTCGGAAAGGCACTATCTACCATAGCTTCAGAAAAACATTTCACTTGCAGAAGGATTTCTTTGTATCAAATAGAAAAACAATTTGAAATGTGCAGTTCATTTTGAATTATAGATGTCCAAATTCTGCAGAAACAAATGAACTCATCTCTGTTACCTTTGTGTATCATTAGCTCAGAATGGCTTCTGAGTCTCCAGAAAAGGTCTTGAACACCTATTGCTTGCTTTTAAAGACTTCAGAAAGGTGGCCAGATACTCTGTCTTCTTGCTTCCATTTGTTATTTATTTGCTTGTTAATACTGACTGACCTTTCTGGCACCCCTGTGCTGTGTCCCAGGTGCCACATGCCTGCACTGGGATGAGTTTGGGATCTTCTTCTCTGTGCACCTGGCTGATGTCTGGTTGTTCCAGATCAGGTTGAATTGAGCAGTGGCATCACTATTTCTGAATCTGGAAACCATCCTTAAAGCAGGAATATGCAAATCATAATCCAGGGCATATATTGAGAAGTTGCTATGGAGAGAGGAGGAGGATCACTGCCTGCTGTCCTGTGAGGAGCAGCACTTACCCCTCTCATAGCTCCTCTCCTTTCTTTGGCACCAAGATTTAAGGACACTTTGCTTCCCTTGGCTCTGTAGACCAGGAGGAAGGCTCTGCCCCAGAGGATTTTTGATCCCACATTGTGGCTAGATGGGCAGCCACCAAGGGTCCCCATTTCTCCAGAGATAATGAGACAAGACTTATCCCAGCTTTGTTTCCTCTTGTGATGAAAGAGAGAGTTAATTACTTTCTGGACAGCATGGATGAGCTAAGCTGAGCAAGCTCATCATAAGTTGTTGCTGACCTGCTTGTGCAGTACTTGCACTCACGACCTCCTCAGGTCCCTTCCAGACTTAATAATCCCATGATTACTACATGCAGCAGCTGCTTCAGAAATTTCTGCCACAGTTCACTCACCTTTCCTGCCACAGGTTTTGCATACAGAGATGGAATCGTACTGAGGAGAGCTGGAATTTCAGGCAAGGCATAAGGGACTTTTCACCAGGTCCTGGATGTCCTGCACCCAGAGCCACAGGAATATCCTGCAAACTGTGGTTGTTCTTCAGCCTGTGCTTCCTTCTAGTGCAAATTTGGGGGAACCAGGAGAAGACACCATTGTTTCAATGTCCTAGGTGGGAGTGGGTTTGCTCTTCAATCCCTTCTTCCTGCTCCTCTCAGGCATTTGGTCTGATATTTGTAATTCAGCTGGGTTAAGGCCTGCACACTGTGGTTGTTACCTGTGATCAAACCTTGGAGGAGCAGGACAGCTGGGAAATGCGAAATTTTCTGATGTGAACAACAGGTGGATTTATTGAGCAGCAAAATAGTCTGGGTATTTCTTACCATTGTTGAATATTAAATTCTGGCCCTAAGCCTACAGTTTATTCTTTTAGTCACTATTCATCTTCCCTCCTTCTCCTTTTTGTATTGTTTTTTAGATGCCTAAATGAGAGGCTTTGCAAAATGCACAACGTGTTTTCCTTCCATTCCTGCCCAGTCTAAGAATAAATTATACCTTAAACTCGGGAATGCTGCATCTGTCACTGGTTGAGAAGCGGCCTTGAAGAATGTTGCCTTGGCAAGCCTAATTGCTGATAACTGCTGCTTTTATGCAAATTGGGGTGCTCACAGGACTGCTAATTTGGTGCTGGGCTCAGGGAGGCAGAGCTGTGGTGGTCAGGGTGGCTTCCCAGGCACTGCTCTGCATTGCAATGGGATGCCCCAGGAAGTGGGTTTTTCAAGCATCATTAGTTTAGATACCTGCAAAAAAACCAGTGTGGTATTAGATCCAATCCCGAGGAAAACAACCTACTTATTTAAGTTCCTGCTCATGCCTAAATTAGTCTTCAGTATTTATTTCTAAATAAAAAGAAATTGCCTTGTGAGCTGTGGTTTCTTTCCTTGCCTGGCTGCCTTCCTCTGGCAGTCCCCACCACATCAGTGTGATCATGCTGCCTGCCAGCCTGGCTCGTGGGACTCGCTCTGCATTGTTTCCCCATCTCACCTGCTCCTCACTTTTTGTAGAAGCACTTACTGATCAGCTCAAAAGCTTGAATTCTGGAGTCATGAAGCTGCTGGCCTCATGCTTGTCCTCCAGGTGTGGCTGTGGTGCTAAGTCAGTGGCCTCACACCCATGGACCTTGAGGAAAGAAAGTGACTCACTCTCTCTGCTCCTTCAGCAAAGGAAAAACAGCTAATGGGGGTGGTAGCTGAGAAGGATGTTAATATAAGGCTGCACATTTTGCTGAGCATCCTACAGAGCAGCCTTGCCTTGCTTTAAGGCTTTGCTGGAGCATATTCTCCTCACTGGGAATCTGTCCACTCAGTTAACAGTCCTAGAGACAGGTACTGTCACAGCACCAACTCTGAGAATAATGTGCAAACTGATAGCTAGCTGAGGTTTGCCTCCTGAAAATGGAGTGATTATAGAGCACAGTGGGGCTCAGTGTCACGGGGGAAGCATATGTTGAAAGCTACACAGCTAGTTGTGCAAATTGCAGTCCCTGGTTTAACCTGGAAAGGTCAGCAAGCAATGCAGCTGGGTGGCTGGCTTGTGGCTGGCAGGGCTGTCTCTCTGCAGCCTGTTTTCAAAGGCTGAGTCCAGCACATTCCCTCCAGTGGCGCTCTTTTCCTTTCTTTGTTTTGTTTCAGGGTGCAAGAGAGGTCCTGAGTTTCAGTGTGATACATGATGCAGAGATACAGGGCCTGGCAGGAGAAGGAAACTTTAGTTTTTTGCCTTGTTAACAGGGGAAGACTGAGGGGTTATGGGTTATTTGTGCAGAAGTGTCACCTCCTTGGTCTGGGAGAGTGCTGGAGCTGGGAGATGTAATAAGGATCAGCAGTGCCCTGTTCATGTGGGGAGGCTTGGTGCTGTCATCTTGGGAGCATGTCCTGCAGTGTGGACCTGCTGTGAGGGCTGCTGAGCAGTCTTCATGTCATGTGACCTTTTCCAAGCTGGAGTGCAAGGAAAAGCTTTACACTGTGCTGCAAATCTGTGTGCAGCAGCTGCCACGGCGAAGGAGGTGGGGAGCTCACAGAGGAAGCCTGAAATTGGGTATCAGCTAGACATTTTGGATTAAATCTGAGTCACATTGCCGTAAACCCTTTAAAAATACACAGGAAAGAAGGTTCCCTTTCTTTTTTACAATTGTTGGGTTGATTTCCTTGAAAGGTATGCTGCCTTTTTGAGGGACAGGAGGTAACACTGACAGGAGGTAAGCTATCAGTTCCCATGTCTGGGACTTCTTATCAGGTGACACCATTTGCGTTATCAACAGCTGGTATTCCAGGAAAGGGGCTGTTACCTCTCAGCCTGGAAGATCACCACAATCCTTACTCATAGCCCAGTCCTTTTTCCTTCACTGTCTTTAATGAAGAAACTCCTGCAAGCAGGACAGAGGAAAAGGGGCACGTAGTGCTTCAGGTCCATGAGTGTCTTAGTGCATGCAATTACCTGGAAACAAATATGATTATGGACATCTCCCATAGGCGCAGGCAGTGCTGAACAAGTCATCTCCTTAACAGGGACTGCACATCTGAAACTGCCACAGCTCTGTGGATGACTGGCTCCTTTCTATGTACATAAATCTGTGAGTGTGTAGTAGGCTGTAAAATTTATGAGCACTTTAGATCTTATAAATTTTATCCAGTGTGGCCTTTAAAATTAAGGGTTGTCATTAATGTTAAATGCAGATTTTCACTATTATTAACCCTCTGCTCACCCTTTGCCTTATGTGGGGGAAAAAGACAGAAAATGAACACTAAAGAAAAGGGAAAGAGAAGATTTAATTCACTGGAGGAAAGTTGTGAAATCACTTTCAGATCTACAGATTGCCAGACTAAAGCCTGGCAGTAAAGATTATATAATCCAGATGGGAAGAATTTGAAGGAAGATATTCCCATTAAATTTTAACTGCCTAAATGCAGCATTGCTAAAATAAAATATCTATGAAATAAATCATTCTTCGCTACAGCTAGATGGGAAATCAAATTGTTTTCTTGGCAGAATTTAAGTCAGTTAAGAATGTGAGATATAGTGCTGTTGAAATATGTTGCACTGACATTATGAGGATGGGATTGGTAACTGGAACATTGAATTTACACCTCTGTGCTCCTTTTTCCATGATTTGGCTGTTGTCCTGAGGAGCCATATCAAAGGATATGCTTGGCTGGAACATGCCTGGGAGCAGGGAAGGGTGAGGCTGTGCTGAGCCAGGCTGCAGGGCAAAGCTGTTTTACAGATCTGCCAGGACCTGGGAGAGTCACAGGGGACATTTGGTTCTCACAGACTTCTTGGAGTGCTAAAAAAACTTATCCCAGAGCAATGTAAAGATATCCACACTGTATTGCAGGCTTTGGACCAGTCCTCATTTCTATCAGAGCATTCTGTGTTCTCTCTCCTGTATTTTCTTCTCCCTTCCATGCTTCCTTTTTCTTATCATGGAGTGGGGTGGGTTTCTCTCTCTCTCTCTTTTTTTTTTTTTTTTTTTTTTTTTTTTTTTTTTTAAGAAAAACTGGTGTTAGGATTATGTCCTATTACTTAAAGTGCTCCTTCTGCTATGTGTACATGCAAATCTGATTACACTGGCCATATGAAAGATGCATGAAGGTTCACTTCTGGGAAGTGTGCCAAAGTTATCTTCTGAATGTGTGGCTGTTTGATGTGGGCATGTGTATAGTAATTGAATTGCTGATCAAGTACTGTATCAATGAAATAATCTTCCTAAGTTCTGTGTACTTAAGTAACTATAGCCTTGATGTTGTGGTAAATGGAGTAACCTTTTTATTGATTTTTTTGTTGTTGTTATTGTTGTTGAATATGCATATTTTATACTTCTTAATAAGGGCATCCTGTTCTAGCTTTTTCTGCATCCTTCACAACTGAGGCTTTTCTTTCAGTCACTTGTGAAGGATTTTCCTGTCACTGCTCGTACCAAGGAACTTCTCAGATATCCTTTTCAAGGCCCCTTTGCCTCCTTCCTCCTCAGCAGTGAGGAATCCTGCAATGACACCCTAGTGAATCACCCTCTGCTCCCCCTTCCCTCTCCTTTGGCCTTTGCTAGTAGGACATTCTCTTCTATTCTCACTGCTTCCCCAAAAAAAACCAAACCAAAAAACAACTTGCTCTAATTCGGTTGGAGTTTTGTGGGAAAGTTCATTTATATCTTCCTTATCTATCCCTCCCTCCCTACTCTTTGTATTTTCAGGAAGACTTAAGGTCACAGGACTGCAGGATGACAGTGGCAAATATAATCAATCCCTGGTGTGTCTCAGGGACAACAAAAGTGGGTCTATCAAGACCCTATAATGCCATGGATTCAAAGTTATTTGGTTGTCCTTCTTCTCTTATCTTGTGTGTTTTTACTCCTCTGTAGTTAATCTCTGATCCAAGGAGTACCTAAATTGGTGTTCATGGTGTTGGTATCAAATTGCAGAAAAAACAGCTGAAGAAAGACTGAGCCTCATGCTGGGATCATCTTTTGTGACAGCTGGGGAAGATGCTTCAAGGCAGTGTAGGATGGCAAATATAAAACCCCACAATACAGCAAACATGAGTGCATGACTTAGGGGCTTGGATGGCATGCAGTGAGTGAACTTGAGGAGAAGTTATTTTGCAGACCTTTATTTTGGAGTCAGTCTGAATCCCAAAGTGAGACATTTCTACTGTGTTGCATAGGAGGATTGATGCTGTCTGGGTGTGCATCACAAATTGATGTTTATGGGGTTTTTTTACATTTGGTTTTCTGAATGTATGAGCAAGGTGTGACTCTTGGGAAAATCTGCTGGGCTGGCTCTGGTTTGAAACTTTGAGAGAGAGGGCCCTCTGTGAGCAGCAGGTGCACTTTGTTCTGGTTGTGGTTTGTTTTAAAGATGAAGCTATCCCCAGGCGAACCAAGAACTGGTGTGGCTGAATTTTCTTCAAAGAAATCTTTCCTTACATGTGGTTGAAAGTCTGGGTTGATTTAGTCATGTAACACCTTCCTGTCTGCATGGAGGCTCTCCTACTGCACCTGTTCCAGGAGTTACATCCCTATGAGCTGCAAGAGAGAGACTACTGGTAATAAGTTAGAGACTGCCTAAATTGAGATGAGGCCCTGCATATAAACTCAGATAGGAACTAAAAGCAATACTTGGAGTATTTTAGGGTGTCTAGGCCTATGGTTTTGCTAAGAAGCTCTGTTGGTGTCCTACTTTCTGAGTGCTGTAATCAAGGGCCTAAATTGTCAAAAATGCCCTCCCTCTGTCCTCTCAGGTCTACTGTGTTAAAAGCTTCTGAAGTGAGGGTCTTAAAACATCTGAAAAAACAAAGTAGTAAAATTCTCAGTTATGTTTTGGTCATTTTAGGCAACTCCAGATGTCAGTGGAATTACTGGTGCTCTGGTTTGCCTCTGGTTCTCCAGACTCAGTAACTGCTGATGAGTGCAGTTTGTAGCTCTTGTGGGTTGTTGTGCAGAATAACACCACTTCAGAACTGCACGTGCCAGTTCTCTCTTTTGTGGATTGAAAAATGAATACACCTTTCCACTCAATAAATGCAGTCACCACCATCTAGTTATCAGAGTTTTTAAGTCTGTTACTGGGGTAGCATACATGCAGAAATGTTACTAAAAATCTGGTGTCTTCAAAGAGGAAGGCAGAACAAATATAGTGACAGCCATAAATATTTGAGTTTTGAATACAACATTCATAAATACACCTCTCAAACAGCATTTTGCTGGAAATATGTAACCCATTGTGAAGTGCAAAGTTCCCATCTCTCTCTAAGTGATAAAAGAACAAAAATGCTGATTGGATCTAGCACACTGTAGGAAAAATGTAGGTGATGTTCAAGATCTTTAGTAGATTAAATACCATTCATGAAAGCCAACAGGTTCGTTCTTTCATTTTATTTTTGAAGATCCTTATGTCATTTAGCAATAATGCTACTGCTTCAGCACAACTTTTAAAAAAGATTTAATTAGTGAAGTCTTTAAGCAGTGTAAAAGATCCAATTGTTAAGCAAATAAAGAATAGGTGAGGAATAATCTCCAAGGACCACAGTGCGTTCTGCACTGCCCTGTGTAGGGGAGCTGCACCTGCAGGAAATAAGTCTAAATTTGCTCTGTCTGTTGCAATATAGCAGATTGAGAAGTCCTGAGGGGAAAAAAAAAAATCACTGTCCATAGAAGGCAGGCAGCTGAAGAAGAGGTCTTTGCAAAGTCTGGTAGCCTTTCTTTATGATAGCAAGCTTGAAGTGTGCACTGTTCTGCCAAGAAGTAAGAGAGACTGTTTCCAGTCCTGTTTGCATTCCCATTGTCTGCACATACAGACATATGTGTATTTCCTTGATTTCTTTATCGAGTGTTGGTTTGTATTCTTCATTCCTCTGTCATATGATCTGTTGTGTGATAGTAGCAGATGTCAAAAGCAAGGATTTTGTGTTAGAAACCTTATCAAGGACAGCATAGGCTTGATGTGGCAGAAGCAATAAGCTCTGCAGCTTCTGGTGTGCAGTGAGATTTTTCTTATCAATTAGCCCGCCACTCACAGGTTTGTGCCAGCTTTCTGGGGATAATTCTGCCTTCTCTACTGGGTAAACATGTTTTTCCCTTGTTAAAAAATCTCCCTCTGTATTTCCCTCCAGTTGTACAGCTCTGTGGACAAGGGTCATTGCTGAATTGTGCAGATCATATGATGAGATCTGCATGTGAAACACTCAGGTGGAGCCTAAACGTCAACATGTGTGTGTGGATCCAGGTCACAGTTAAGCAGTCCTGGCCCCTTCTTTTTCAGCAAACTACCCTGGACAAGAGATGCTGCTTAATGCCACACTTGACATTCCTCACAGGCACAGGAGTTGTGCTGCACAGGCCTTGGTTGTGTTTCTGATGGAAATTGCAGGTCTGGATACAGAGTGAACAGAGGGTGGGCTCTGCCAGGAGCTGGCATGTGCTCAGGGGAAGGTGGGGCAGAGGCAGTGTGGCACCCTCAGAAAGAACTTCCTACCTCTGGTTTAACTCCCTGGAAGTTGAAAACCATAGTGTGATGGGGAGGCTTGGGCTGCCTGCCAAAAATCCTGGGGCTGAAGGCAGGAGATACTGAATTGAAACATCTCTGACATTCTTGCTCTGCATAGGGTGATGCAGGTTGCCCTCATGCTGCACTTGGTTTGATGGGGAACTTCAGTCAAAACGTTTGATGCTGGAATAAAATTATTCCAACACAGATGCTCATCTAGCAGAAGCTACTGACAGACTGCAAGTGGCAGACAGTCAAGGGAAAGATCACTTTTATTCCCCATGTGGATTAGTGTTAAAGATGTTATGCTGGCTAAAGGTGTCTGGTGAAGCGCTGGAAGTTCTTGTGACAACTAGCAGGATTTATATAATCCTTTGTGGAATATATGAATTTAGTTTCTATATATAATATAATTTTGAATAATATGTCTCTGTCGTTTTGTTTTCTTTCTTTACCTTTTCCAAGGTGGTAAAACTAGTTCAATTCTCAAAGCAAGCCTCTTCATTAAAGAAGGTATTTGAGGAGAGCCCTTTGCCCATAGTAATTCAGCCCCACTCCTGGCCAAGCTGTGATAAAACCTCATCCAGCTCCTCAGTGAGCTCCTGCAAATGCCCTCACTGGGGACCTGGGGTGTGGGCAGTGCTCCCCCTCCCCAGGGGCAGCCCCAGTGTGCCCTCATCCCACCTCCTACCAGAGCTGTTCTTCCTCTGCTGGAACAGGTATTGCCACTTAGTCCTGTAACCAGAGCTGCTGCAAAATTTCTCCATTGCTTTAGGACTGGGAAATCATCTTTCTGGGGCACTGTAAAGTGCTGCCTCAAAGGCAAGCTCAGGTGGCCATGTTCTGTTCATTTTAAAGGGAACTGGCAGAGTGGGACAGGGATTCCTGCTGGCCACTTTGAATTTCTGTGCTGAAAATATGTTGTATCCATTGGAAGGAAAAATGAGAACCTTAGTTTTGGACTAATGTTATCTGACTCATGTAACATGTGCTTACAAGCTACTTTATTTCTAAATATCAAAATAATGGGCAATTTCCTGGGAACCAGGGTGATTTTCTCCAAAATTTTTCATGTCCTTAATATTTTTCACCTGATTTCCTTTTTCCCTTCAGGTCTTTGTTCTTTGCCAAACTGAGCCCTCTCCAGAATTTCTGTCTGATTCTCTGAGCTCTACTAGTACAGCTGCTTTACAAGCACAGGGTTTGTTGTGGAGAAGCTGAAATGCTTTTCTGGTGTAAGAGAAATCCCTGCCACAAGGAGTTCAAAGACTAAGACTAAAAGCCTGGGCTAAGAAGATAGCAGGCCATTAGTGATTTGGGTATTACAGCCTGACTCAGGTGACCAGATAATATTCTTCCCACAAGCACAAACCTCCCCTTTGACCTGGGGCACATCACGTGGACCCAGACAGTCAGAGATATGCAGGCAGCAGTGATCTGGACATTATATAACCCCAGCCTCCCTGAAAGATAGCTCTGCTCCCACCTCTGTGGAGTGCTTAAAAAATAAATGTATTAAAGACATTAAGACCTCCAGATACCAGCAACAAGAAATGGATTAAGTGCATTAGCAGGGATCAGGAAAAGGGAAGCTCCAGCACAAAGGATCATCATTTGTTGCAAACTAGAATTAAATTTGAAAGCACAAGAGGGGTGGTTATACTGAGCTCTCTCACGCAGTAAATTGGCATGTGCTGAACCTCTGCTGGCACAGCAATGCAGCTTCCTCCTGAAGGCATTCAGACCCCATCAGCAGGCTGGACAGGAGGAATACACTGCACAAGAGTGGCAGGAGTATGAAGCAGAAAAGTTAAGATGTGAAAATTTACCAAAAATGCTGAGGTGGAAGATGCAATGTTGACCTGTAATTTTGACGTGTGAAAGGGATTTGTGAGGTGTTCAAATATGTAGCCCATGCTGTACACTCAGTACAAGTCCTGTTTTGCAACCTTTAGTCCTTCTGTGCTTGCCACACTGAATTGTGGGTGGGTTCATTGCTGCATTTCCTGCCAGTCAGCCTGGAATTTCCCATATGTCCAGTGGAAAATGACACAAACAATGGCACTGTCTTTCCTGACTGAGGATCCTGCCTCAGGTGTGAGTTTGCATGGCCTGCAAGATACCCATGTCTTTATCAGGAAACTTCAGTTTAGAATGAACAGGGGAAAAAAAAAAAAGAAAAAAAAAAATTCCAAATATCTGGGAGGGAATAAATTTGTTTTCTGTGATAGAGTTTGTCCTGAACATTTTGTTTGAAATAATTGCTACAATGCAGAATAGTCTCTTTACCCACCCAGAAATCTGTGCTAGTGTTACCTGTATCAGTCAAGCAAAGTTAAAAAAAAAACAACAAAATTGCAAAAAATAAGAAAAAAGGAAACAGTCTCTTCTGCTTTACTGTGAACAACTTTTCTTCAATATTTTCATCCAAAGGATGGGGTAAATGAGATCTGAAGTGTAAGGGAACAGGCGTGCATTCCCTAGAGCATTCCAAAGAGTTGCCTTCATGGCTCTGCTTGGAATGGTTGTTGGTGGGTGGGCAAACCCTTGCGCTGTGAGTCCTCCCCCTGCACGGCCTGGGCTGTCAGGAGTCGCCTCCACTCCTCTGGGCAAGAGTGGGAACTCAGGCACTCTAAATGAGATCTTCATTAACCCTTGTCACTGTAAAGCTGGGTTTGTTGTCCATGAAAGTGTGTGGATTTACACAGGGGGTCATTCCTGAACTTACACTTTGACTTTATTCCTCTTTTTCTCTTTGAATTTCTTTGACAAAAGTGCAGCTGAAAGCCAAAGGATTCTGGTTTTAAGTCAATAGCAGTCTAAGTTGTTGGAGTGCAGCTTGTGCTTTGTGATGAGGTTAGCAATGACATGTTCACAGGTTAGAGGTATTATTATTTGAATTTTTATTCAGGTAGCTTGCTGAGGGAAACATTCATAATCTGTATGAATTTCCACTGCAACAAATATAAAAATGAAAAAAGAAAAAATGGGACCAGAAGTAATTAAACTGATAGTTAAACCCAAACTGAAGGAACTGTGGGGGGCAGAATCACGTAGCTTATTTCTTCAGGAGTTTGCCTTTTGTTGCCTTCTTTCAAGTGATTTCAAAGGCTTTTCAAAGGGAAGATTAGTGCTGTTCCTGAGTTAGGCTCCAAATCATATCAGTCATATGGGATTTGTTTCACCTGGAGTTCCTTGCCTAGCCTTCCTGAGTTTCAGGTCCCCTGCCTCAAATCCTGCCACACACCAGGGCATCCCCTCTGGCACCAACCTGTGTCTCATTATCTCCTTATCTGTGCCTGGGCAAAGGCCAAATATGTGAATATAACGTGTTCTGGTCATGCCTCTGTCAAAGCAACCTGAAAACAAATTTATCACCTTTTATGTTTTGGGGTCACAGAACCAAAATCCTCCTCCAGCATCCTCCTCTTGCAAACTCTGGAATAGGCTTTGCTAAGAAACCAGGCACCCTTAGGAAAACTGCAGAACCATAAACCCCTGGCCTTCCTTGCTGGCTGTGCCCATGTGGAGACTCCTGGAGCTTCAGGCAAGGCAATCACAGCAGGAGGAAAGGAACTGGGAATTTTCTGTGGCTGTGGGACTCAGTGAACTCACAAAGGAATAAGAAACATCAGTAAAGCAGGAAGGAGAGTTCATAGCATTTGTAAGGGTGATTTACTGAGTACAAATTGGCCATTGCAACAATTACCTCATCTGATTGTGTTGTCATGCTCTACTTTTCAGTATCGCTGTGCTGATACCAAGCAGGAAATAAATGAAAACAAAGATGCAAAAGGAACATCTAGGTATGAATTAATTCAATTGCCTCCAGAGCTAAGGTTGTTCTTATATTTCAAAGCTGCAAAAATTATCTGAATTTGCTTTCCCTTCTTCTACATGGTCATTCAGCTCCCCTTTTTTACTCTCCTTTCCCCTATGTATGAGTGAGCAGATAAATGCCTGATCACTACAGGAAAGGGTAGTTTCTTACTGGAGTAGAAACTGTAGAGAAAATGGTGGGGTTTTTCATCCCTTGCAATCAAGTATTTTGCATTGAATGAGTGACTTTTTATAACTTTTTGGTGCCAAAGAAGTGAAGAAGCTGTTAGGGGAAACCACAAAACCATCAGCAGTCTCTCAAGGTATGGATCTAAAAAGGTGCAAAGGTTAAGTGCTCACAAACCCATGGTTTCTCTCCCTGTGAAGTGTCAATGATTCCTCATATTCCAGCAGGACCCATGCCCAAAGGTTGGCAGTGAATGCTAATATGAGGGCTCGGCTTGAGAATTTTCTTGAATTTATTTCTTGCATGTTTCTTAGATAGCTTACATTATTTCATGTCATAGTGTAATGGAATTGATATATTTTTATATCCAGCTCTCCTCATAAAATCGAAATTTAGTGATAATTGAAATATTTAATAGTGGCTGCCCAATTTTTTTTAAAGATTATTTATATAGTGTATCATTTTGTTCCACTGAAACATGCCAGTAATGGCCATGTATATTTTGTGGAATGCATATATTAATATGAAAGTTAAAGAGAAACATGGTCCTCTGAAACTCAAAGTCTTTGAGTGTATTTTGCCAGTGTGTATTGGAAAGAAGACAAATGTTGACATATTTCTGCAGAAATCCTGTCATCTAGCCAAGTGTACTCATTAAAAATGACAGCAAAAGAGAAACACTAGAAAGCAAAATAGATCGAGAAAAAACGAAGTCTGGGGAAAGACAAGAAAGAGGTGACAGGATTTTTTTTTAAATTATTTTCAGACATAGGCAAGTCAATGAAAGAACAGCATGTTATTCCCAGAATATCATGTCCCTGATATTAGATAACCGATCCCAGAAATCAGAAGAAGTTCAGTTCTGGGTATTGTATCTTTTCATATAATCATCAAACTAGGCATTTATATATTTTTATTAATTAATGATGTCTGGATCGTGCCACTCTCCTCTCACCAAGTGAACAGCATTCTGAAGGTGGCTTCTTGCTGACTCTTAAGGTCAGCCCAGGAGAGTAAAGCTTTGCATAACTTTGCATAACTTGGATCCACTTTTAACACCACCAATTTTTTTTTTTTTTTTAATAATAATTTGGGACCCAAGAAACATGGCTGAGGATGAACAGCCTTAGACCTGGTTTAAGACCAAGGTTCTATTGCCTGAAAAAGAATGTAAAACAGTATTAAGGGCAGGAATTCAGTGTCCAAGATTGGAGTCTGGAGTCTGCATGGCTCAAGGTCTCTGGCCCTCAAAGTGTCCCCAAGAGAAGATGTTCTCGAAGGCTGCACATGAGGCAGAGTCTCATGAAGCCCATGTCAGAAAATTGACCTTTCCAGTTCAGATCAATATAAGAACTCACAGAATAATCATATTAAAGTAAAAATAACTGCTCTATTTTTAGTTTCAGACTTTGGAGTGAAAATTGAAGTAATTTACAAATTAACTTGACATCTTGTTTCCAGTTGTCCTCATGAAAGAGAAGTGAATGGCTCAGTGCAGTGTGTCCATGTGGGAGGACAAAAGAGCAAAACTTTGTGCTTATCTCTGCCTGTTCTTCCCCCTCAGAGGGAAGAGCACAGGTGCCTTTTCCAGCTTGGAAGGTTCAAAGGCTGTGCATGCAGTGGGATCCAATTTCAGGCTCTGATCTTTGATGTGTCACCCTGCTGAGAACAGCACCATTGCTTAGTGCCGGTATAGACGCTGAGGAGGAGCATTGCTGGAGGCGGTTTGTAGGCTCACAGCTTCTGCCTTAAAGTCTCAGGGTGGTGCATGGTCTGTTTTACTGCCTTGGAGGATGTGAGATCCAATGACATGTTGTCAGAGGAAGGGATGGGATTATTGTGGATGCAAGGTGAGTGTTCCATCCCATTCAGTGCTCCCTTCCTTGCTCTCTGGACTGCCTTTCTTCTTCAATATTACAAATTAATCACAAGATTCATTTGTTTCAGCTGAACTTCACATCTTTCCATCTGATGGACAGCAAATAGTGGTCAAAACAGGAAAAAAAGGATTAATCTGAGCAGCACTAGAGTTTCTTTTTGTATTCCTTGAACTGGAATTTAATAAGGGATCTGACCCTTAAAATGGAGTGAGCTAAAATGAAACACTTCTCTGGACCTTATCTCAAGTGTTGTCAGTATTACACCCTTGGAAAAGAAATTCAAAGCCTGAGTGTGAGGAAAATAGAGGAGTGTGGTAGAAACTGGAGAGGTATTCCACTTAGTATCTGTGCCATCTTAGTCTCTTAGTCATGATTGTTTCTTGTAATTAAGGAAAAAAAAAAAGCCAAACAACCGAACAAACTTTTTTCCCAGTTGCCCCTTTGCTCTGAAGGTAGGCAAGTAGACATCATTCATCCAGGGAAATGATAGACCCTGAAGGCTTCAGAAAGCTTCAAGCACTTTTTTTCCCCTCTGCAGAAATGTAAATGTATTGCACATCTACATCCCATGTCACAGAGCTCTCAAAAACTGCATTTCTGCCTTCCTCTTCTCTTGACCTTTGCTCTTGCCCACAGCTTCCTGCCTCCTCCTGGGAGTGAGTGGAGAAATGGTGCCTGCTTGGAGGCTGCTGCAGCTGAGAATCCAAGTGGGGATCCAGGGGAAGTCCAGTCCCCCAGGATACCTGGGGATGCCTTAAGTTTTAGCTTTTATATTTTTCAGATCCTGTACTGGATTAGTGCATAACTCTGTATAGATTGTTTGTAAGCTCTCATTACAGTTTGGTCAGCCAAAACAATCCTTCCAGGCCTGAGAACCCAGGTTATCATCACAGCCTCAGGCCCAAAAAGTACAAACAAAAGTAAATTGGGGAGAGCAAACTGGGGGAATGTGACTTCATTACCTGAAGCTGTAATTGGACAATTGACCCCGATATGCAAATAGACCAAACTTACATCTACCCAAAACACTTGTGACCATCATCCCTGTAAGGTGTAGCCTCTGCCATGCTCCTGCACTGCCCAGGGTGTACCTGTTAAAGGCCTTTAATAAATACTCACTTTATTCTCTGACTTTTCTAGCCTCTCTCCTGGGTAGCCAGTCCAAGGCATCACTGGCACAGTCTGTCCTGTCTCCAGGAGGGCTGTGCTGCTCCTGCCTCCCCACCCTCTCCTTCTCCACAGACCCAAAGTTGGCACAGGAAAGTGAGGAAGGTTTATCAGCTGCAGCCAGCCATGGTGTAATTCAGACCATCACAGTTTCCCCAGTCCTCCTTCCATGAATTAGTAGCTGTAAAGCACAGCTATGGGCAGCAGCAAATCTTCCCATAATTTCTGCCTTCTGGAGCCAGGTAACAATCCAGCTTCCCATCAGCACTCTCTCCCCCCTTTCCTGCTGTCTTTTAGGGACAGGTAACAATAATACTCCATATTACACATCCTCCTTACAGCTAGATAACTAATGATTTCCACTGTATCTCTGCCAGAATTAAGCAGTACTCTTCATTTTACTTCTGTCTTAAAGGCAGTAACAGCAGTACTCTAAATTATGTACCTTTCTTCCTTTTTCTCTGCCAGGCAGATACTGTTATGCTCATTTTATGTGTCTTTCCTGGAGCTGTAATAGTTTTCATTGTATTTCCTCAGAGCTTCTTATGGTAATGTTCCTACTGCGTATTCTATAATCAGAAGTGGGTATTTTTGAGTCATCTCTGCTGTATTTTACCTGTAGTATTTATTTTAATTTGAGTAATTAAAATAGTGTCCTTAGGTTAGCAGCTCTCAGAAGGGTTGTGCTTTTCCTTTCTGGAGCTCTCCATGGGCTGCCTTGGAGTTGGAAGTGTTCTGTAAAGAGACCTCTGCCTGCTCTTGGTCCTGGGACCAGCTGGTACATTCTGGAATTTACTTACTTTGTGCTTTACTGCCAAGTCACCAGGACTGTGGGTGCTGAGAGGGGCTTGGCCTCTCCTGCCACTCAGCTCACCTTCAGAAAGCAGTTGTCCCAGATGCCTGCATGTTCATGTCCAGCATTTTGCAAACTGAAGTGCTGAATTCCTCGGATGAAGAGACTGCTCCTTCACAGTGCCTCATGCCCTTATCCTTCATTTTCAGCCTTCTTTCCTAGCTCACAATATGAAATTTGCTGAGCATGGGCAGCCGAGGCAAGCTTCACAAACTCAGCTGTGGCTCCTTGATTATTTCCTGGGATTTCATTGCTTGCTATACATTTTTCTTCAGACAGTACAAGTGTCTTCTGTGAAGCCCTGGTGGAGCAGAAACGATACTGTGTATTTTAGGTGATCTTTCTCTTTGCTGTATGTATACCAAACAGGGTAACAAACCAGTAGTTGTTCCTCAATTTATGTAAAATAACTCCAAGCAGCAAGACCAACCTGAAAATCTCTTAATAAACTGTTCAGTAAATGGATCTGTGTAAATAATACATAGGAATAAATTGGAACTGGTTTGAAAGCAGAGAAGGAGGGCTTCATTTGCAGCATGGTTCAGAGATTATAAATTAAATCACACCAATTTTGTCTCCTGTTCCAACTTTTATTAGAGAATCAAAATTCAGACCAGTCTCATAAAAAGAGTTCCTTGTACTGCTTGAATCTCACAAGTAAGTCTGACTCTACTTGCAAGAGAATATTGCCTCTAAAAAAAATTAAGCTGCTGCCTAGCTATAATACCAGCATGAAAAACGTGAAAAGTAAAATACATTATAAGAAATATTTTGTTTGAATTTTGAGATGAAATGAAGTAGAAGCTGCTAAGAAAACCAATGTGATGTGGCTCCAGGTTAGGGGCATAACTTATGGAGAACTCTTAAAATTCATGGGAAATTAATAGATATAACTGAAGAGGGTAATTTCAGGAGTGTAGCCACAGAAGTTGATGCAGACCTTTGAATAACATTGCACCCAAAACTGTGTTATTAAAATTTCCACCTTATTGCCTGGCATAGACATGAACCACGGAGGAAATCAGTCAGAAGTATAAAGGTCTCATCAGGACAAGCCAGTGAAAATGGAGGGCATTCTGCAACTTGGAAAGAAGCTGCAAAGTTCATTGCAAAGAGCACTACATTTAGGAGAAGGGCTTCTAGCAAGGCTATTCTAAGTGAAGTTACCTTCAGCTTAGATGAGAAAAATATGCTGGCCATATTTTTTCATATAAAAGAAAATTGAATTCTTAGCCAGAATAAAGAGAGAAAAAAAAATTGAAATCCAGCTTGATTGTAAAATTCCTTCTGTAATCTGATTCTACAGCCCATCAGCCAGGGGAGGCTTTATCTGTCATTGCCTGACAAGGAGAATTTCTAAAGAATAATTTCCAAAGGAGTGAGCAGAGGTGATTCTGTCAGCAGCAAAGTACATCGAGTGCCATGAGAGCAGAGCTGGGCTGGTGCTGGGCACCTCCCATGCCAGCACTTCCTTCAGAAACCACTGGTATGAAGGTGTTGGTTGTCAATTGCTGCTGATCTCAGCACGTGCAAAACCAGCCTTCACAAAGAGCTTGGGAGCAATAGGTCAGTTTGTGCTGCCCACAGGGGTTCACTACTCTGCACCTCCTATTTTCTGGATAAAATAGTTTTTATGTCTCACTTCCCTGCTTATAAAGCAGATCTGTGGCCACTCCAGCTGCAATGGTTTCATGTTTGCCTGTCTCTGCCAAATGTAGTGTAGTGGTTTGAGTGTCTACCAGAACTCTGCTGTGAGATAGGATCAGGAGAAAAGCAAAGCAGGCCCAAACTTAAAGGTATAAAGATAGATTTATTAACACACACTAAAAGAAGAAAATGAGAATCAAAGTCCTCAGTGGTTAAACAATGTCAGTATCTAAAAATTGGCCTCTGATAGATCCCTGTCCCTTCCACAGGAAATTAACAGGTCCTTACAGGGTTCCAGAGAATTGTTTCTCCTTTAACTAAAAACTGAGCTGTGTTAGCCCATGCCACCAGCCTTTGCCAGATGTGGAGGGTGATGGGCACTGAAAGGCCACCAGGTTGCATCCTAACTTTACATGTTAAATGTTCTATTTATCAAACTGAGGTAGGGTGTGAGTGTTATGTGATTTCTGCAACAGTCTTGCACAGCCCATCTGGTTTTTAGGCTCCCTACAAACTCTACAAACCATGAGTTCACCCACACTTGTGGCCGCAAGATCTGTGGTACACAGGACCAAATAAGCAGGTTCCCCTGTCCCAGATGAAGTCCTTTGAGATGACACTGACTAAAGTCCTTTCCTAGTACTTTCCTTGTTGCATTGAATAAGTTAAAAGAAAGATTTCTACCTACTTGCTAATATAAGAAAAAATTAAACTAGCTATTCTGGGTGTCTAACGAGGTCTGCCTGTCTCAGATAGCAACATTTCAGCACAGGCAGCTGTAATAAAAGCCAAGGAATTTACTGAGGAGGAGCTGAAGAAGTTAAATTCTGATAACGACAAATAATTTACATTAAGGTGGTTTTTTCCATTTGTTTCAAATAAGGCCCTATCACTCAATTATTTCTTTATAAACCCAGTAAGTTTTTACAGATTTAAGTGTTCAAGGTAGCTTATGCTTTTAAAGAGATCTGCTTTCAGCGATCTGCAAATACTTATGTTATGATGGAGGTGGTACTAAACAAAGAAAAGTTACATAAATGCCTTGGAGGAGAGGCTTCATGTGTTAGGAATATTAAAAATAACTCATCAGTGCTCACAGGGTCTGATTTCAGTAAAGCATGCTATGTTTTCCATCCCTTTCTGCATGACTTCAACTAGAAAACCATTATGGAATTGAGAAGTATCTGAATATCCAAAGCACAATGCCCTTTGGCAGAACTCATGGGAAAATAAGAGGGCTGAAGAGGGGAAACACGTTTAATATTCATATATTAATTGACTGTAATGCCAGTACATTCTGTTGCCTTTTTGCTTAGTCTTTAGTTAAGTGTAACTGGTTTGTGTCTGAGTTTTATCAAGCTCCAGTGAAGCAGCATGCAAAAAAGAAAATTCCTAAACAGAAATGTCCTGAATGCCAATTTGACTGGGATGATCCATGGTTTGGGGCTTTCTGTGTTCAGATGGCACCCAACTTTGAACCACTGGATCCAGATTTTGTAGGGATTCAGGGAGGGTCTTGAAGTCAGATTCCTTAACTCTGCTTTCAAGTTTTATGTGAATCCATACCAAATCTCTTCCTGCTCTTCTAGCCTGGCTTCAGATATAAAATTTGTCTCTGGAGGGGATAGTCTGTCATTGTTTTTACAGTAACTATTGAAGGTGTTCATTCTAACCTTTCCCAAGGGATCAAAAGTCTCAAAATATAGTATTTCCACAAACATAATGAATACAAACAGCTGGATAAAGTAGAAAGAGTGTAAAACTATTTGCCCACTACAAATAAAGAGGTTGCAGTGGACTCTTCCTCATAGCCATCCAGAAACTGGGAACCATAAGAAAAGCTCAGGAGAGAGCATTTTTCTTCTTAAGTTTCAAAAATCTAATCACAAAACATGGCCCCATGGCATTTTTAGGCTTTTAGTATAAGATTTTCTCTTACCTGGGACTAGAAAACAGGATTTGCTGTGGTAGGGTACAACCCTTTTACCTTTGAAAAATAACTTACATACTCAAACCAGTCCTTCAACACACACTTAACCCCTGATTCACAGAGCATGAAAGAGTGATTGCAACCAGATTGTAGTCCTGAAAAAAAAGTGAAATAATTGAGTGAAGAATTATGGGTTTAGTTTCTCTGTGGGATTTTTTTTCTATTTTTTTCTAATTAATTTGGAGGAAGAGAACAAAGAATGTTATCTCTCAGAGCATTTCACCCCTCTTCAGAGAAGAAGAAAGAAACCCCAAGCAAATAAAAAATCTTGATCATTTAATTCAATTTTTGGAGTTGTCAGGATGTTTGAATCCCATCAATTATTTACGTGCAATGAGAATTCACCTGTGTTTATATTCACAAAGGCCTTGGAACTCATGCAGAAAACTAATTTTTCTTCGTCTCACTTGCAATATGGAAATCAAAGGAAGAGCTAGTTTAACAGACACAGCAATTCTAGCACTTAGGAACTCTGATAAGATTTGAGTGTCTAAGATTTCCCAGGTGCTTTCCTAGGAGGGTTTCTGGCTGTCTCCTCCTGATGACAAACCCTGGCTGTGAGTTTCCAGTCTTCATCAGGTGTCTCTGAGCCAAACTGCACTGGGCAGGTGTCAGGAGATGGTTGGCTCACATTTAATGTACCAGCAGAAACTGGTCATTCTGTTAATTTTGAAATGTTCATGGTGGTTTCCTCTTGATCACTGCTAGGAGATGAGAAAGGATGAGGAAAAGGATGAGGGAAAGGATTAAAGGAAGAGCTTTGGGGCTAACTTTTGAGGAGGTGTAGCACTTGGCTGGCTTTTTTTACACTCCAATCAAGCTGGGTTTCAGAAAAAGTTCCCATTGTTTCCTATAGGTCTTTCAACCTAAAATAAGACTGAATTCCTGCAAGGGGCAATCTTTCAAGATCAATGTTGCAATGGAAAATAGACTGTCAAGATATACCAGATTAGGCACAGTAAATTTAGGATTTCTGAAGATAAGGAGTGAAGAGAGTAGTTTTCTTCTGGATATTTCATGAGCAATAAGGAGAGACAAGCTTTCTCTAGGGTTCCAATCTCCCATATTGTTGATTGCTGAATGTCCACCATGGTAAAGGTAGGCTTTGTGAAAAAAAGTAATTGGAAAACAAATTTTCAATAATTTTTTGCTGACCTTAAAAGCTGAACTGGGAAATGGCTGTTAACTAGTTTTGAGGGTTGGAGATAAGATTTCAAAAAGAAGGTCTTTTTTTCTCCATAAATATATACATGTCTGCATGTATCTCCATGGGGAAGCTCATGTATATATAAAAACACGTATTTCAAACCTGTATAAATATACATTTATAGGTCTACATTAACCCTTTATCATTGCAATGAGAACCATTCTGGCTATTGGGTCAGAGACTGGTTATGATGGTGGATTTGGAGGTGAGGATTAAACATAGAATTTACCCTCTAGAAAGACTCAAGGAAGGTTTCCAGTGATGCTTCTACTGGCAACAAAGATAATGTGAAAAATATGGAACTTATATATTTATGTAGAGGTACTGCCAAACCAGATGTATGTTTTCCTGGTGTTGTAGTTAGAGTGAAAGCAGATCACATTATTTTCTACATACTCTTCTAAGGCTAAATAAGTATTCCACTGATCTAGACAGAGGCATTGCCAGTTTTTTTTTTATGGCAAGCAATGTGCAGAACAGTTTTCACCCATGCATGGTGCTGTTCAGAGAACAGTCCTGATAGAGGCAAATACCTTTCTATAACTGTTTTGTGTAGGCAGTTCCTACCTATGTGTGGGGTGTTGCCAGGGATTTAAAAGGAAAACAATGAGGCATGCATGCAGTTTCCCACTGATTATTTTCAGGTTAAGAAGAATGATAGGTAGGAGCAAGCGGCCTCAGATTTTTTTCAGTGCTTGACTTGCTATGGGTTCCTGCCCAGCAGCTATCACAGGGAGCACTGGGGCATAATTTCCTGGCAGAAAGAACTCAGGAGAATGATCCTCTACTGTTTCTGCTGTGCCCAGAGAGCTGTGTTAGAGGAGTGGGAGTTACACAAGCTCTGTTGATTTGGATTGGCTTCCACAAGGGGACAGCAGCTTTCTTCTGGATTCTGCTGGATATGGAGCAAAAGTCTTTCTAGGAGCGAATGCTTTTGTGCAAGTCTCATGATTCCCCTGCTGTTTTCTGATCTGCCATGTAACTGAGATAGAGGACTTTTGAGAGCAAAACCAAAGTTAGAGAGGTAAAGGCTTCCAGGGAAAAGGTGTTGTGCTTCAGACTTTCTTGGATCTCTAGGCTGGGCAGCTGAGGCACATGAAGAAGGAGAAGCATTGCCAAGCTGCACTCTCAAAATGAGACACAGGGCTCAGATTGCTGGTGTCTGTCCTGGGGCTTTCTTAAACAGGCTGGAGGGGATTGCTCTGTCCCTGAGGAGCCCTGAAGTAATATACAAACAGCTCTGAGTGCCCTGTCAGCCTTGGCACTGTGATGAAGGTAAGAAGGAGCACACAGCACCCAAAAAATGTGTGGGTGGAGAAGATGTTACCAGGAGCCACTCCGAAGATGCTCTGGCTTGTGCCAGAGAATGAAAAATGCAATCTCTTAGTGGCATGGCATGGCTGGAATCAAAAGCTGTTTGTTATTAGGATTCCTGATTATCAACTGACTCTTGGATTGTTTACATGGGCAGTGTGGCTCACTGCCCCAGGGAAGCAGCAGGGTCTCTGTGAGACAGCTGTGCTGCCATTACAGCTGGGCTTTAAAGCTTAGAGGTAGTAACACTTCCACAATGGCAGTAGATTACAAAAAGGACATCAATAAACAAATCCAAAAGCCCCTCCCCTGAGGTTATCCTGCCTTAACTCCTGTGATTACAGCAGAGTAGCATCAATACATGTTGGAGAGAAACGAGATCATTAAAAAATAGCAGGAACTGAGCAGCAACAGATTTGTCAAGTTGGGGAGTTACAAGAACTACAGAGAAGATGGTCAGGGTGAACTGGGGACAAAGCCTGGGATCTCTGGACCTCTCACCCCTGCTAGTCATTTGCAATAGGAGCTGCTGCAGCTTGGTAGCATTACAGCTTGTCTTTTCAAAGAAAACTTGTATAGGTAATGTTATACCCTGTTTCTGATGAAAATGACAAGTTTTCCCTTTGGAAAAGATTCTCTAGAGATGAGTTGATGATTGAGTTTTGCAGAAATTAAAGCATACACAGACTCATTCAGCAGGGCTGCTGTGCCAGTGAAGGGGAGGAATAAATCCCTCAGAGAAAGAAAACTGCAGGGACAGCTGTGGTGTGCTGGAGACTGGCCCTACACAGTGCATGTGGCACTCAGAAAAGCACAATATGAGTCCAGAGCTCTCAGCACAGTCCTTGCCATCCCTCAGAGTCAGAGAAATTCCTGAGGATGAAGGTGGGCAGTGCATAGAGCCTGCCAGCAATATCCTGTCAAAAACACTACATTACACTGGATGGCAAGGGTCAAAAAGCAGTCCAAAATACCTCCAAGGGGAGAAATCTGAGTAAGGAGTTGAGAGGCAAAATATTTCCAATAGAGTCCATGTCTGAAAGAGCCCTGGGTGGCAGGAGAAACCTGCTGCCAAAACCTGGGGTTGGGATCTGCCTGGCTCAGGGCTCTCAGCTGTCATGGTGTGTGTACCCTGAAGGCTTTTGATCCCTCACAGTGAAAAATCTCATGCCACAGGACCTGCATTTCTGCTTCCTGCTGCATGAGACTTCCTAGGCTCTGCAGAAGTAATGTGCTTTCTGAAGGCAGTGGGACCCTCACTGTCAGAGGGAAACACACAGTCTGTCCTGAGGTGAGCTGCTCACCCCAGAGTAAACCTGCAATTTTGCCTCCTTTCTTATAACACCTGGAAAATCCTGTTAGCCCTACAATGTAACTCATTTAAATGTTACAGAAGTGCTGAATGCATATGCAATCTTAAAAATAAAAGTTCCTTTCTTCTGATTTTATGTATTTTAATGGCAATTTGCAAGGAATGTTCCAACAACATGTGAGCAAGGCATCTAAACCTGTCTGTGATTTTGTGTAGCTTTGGGAGTAGGTTTTCTGTAGAGCTTGGATGTTATATTGAATAATATTGTTTTGTTCTATTGCTTTTGAGACTGGCCAGGATTTTGTAAAATCACACTTGTGTGACATGAAGTCCTTCCTCTGAGTCTGTGAAGGCTGGAGCAACGAGGAAAGAAAAGATATTCATGCTTGTACTTTCTCCACAGAGCTGGAAATCACCTTGTGGCTTTTCTGAGTGCAAAACTCTTACAAGTGGCTTTTTAAGGCCAAAGACAAGTCTGAAGGACAAGGACTCAGCAGCCCTGCTGGCCAATCCATGGGCTGGTAACTCCAGGGAGAGCTTTCCCACAGCAAAGCTTTCCTTTGTCCCCAGTGTGGGGCACCTGGGGACACTTTGTCCTGAGTTGTTTTGCTCTGTGCCTTCTCCAGGACAAACACAAGTGAGGCTCTGGTATGACAATACTCCACATCCATCAGCATATATAGTCTCAGCCAGTGTTTTTGGAGGGGTAAATATTTTTTATGTCTGGATGGATAACTCTTCTAGCTGTTTTTTGAGAACCTGGAAACTTACATGTAATGCTAAATGTATTAGTTACACATACAGTTTATTTCCAAGTTGCCTCATTTGGCTCTGATCATTTGGGTAACTGCTCTGTACTGTGTACCTGAAGAGTCCTAGAAAATCTTTTATTGGCAAATAAGAAATAATTCTAACCTTCAGTAATTTTGAAAAATGAAGAAAAAACCCTTAATAAATACGTATTTTTCTGGGGTTGTACATTGGTTCCCTTTTTATTAACTTCGTAAAGCAACTTGCAAAATTACATTTGAGGGCTTTTAAATGACAGCAGTCTCTGGACGTATTTTATTTGGACTATTCAATACATTTGTACTGTATTTTCTGCACAGTATACATTTTTTAGCTCTTTTTTCATCATTGTGAAAGAAATATTGATTTATCTGAGGAAAGTTAGTTAACTTAGGGAGGAAATCATCATCCACATGGACATTGAAATACATCTGATCTTCCTCTGATGTCAATCCACATGGCAGGGCACAGTCACAAATGCACTTGAGTGAAATGCATTTGGTGCCCAGTCCACTCAGCTGTGCTTTCCCACAAATTTCAGACAGGATTTTAGCAAATATCTTAAGAAGGAAGGAGTTGGAGAACAACTTTCTTAGGAAGGTCCTTTGCAGGCTGAATCCAAGGTGAGAGACCAGGTACATCCCACACACTGCATCCACTCAAACCTCTTGGCAGTCTGGCATCTTGCAGGCCAAGGCTGCTGCTTTGAGGTTAACCTTTGGGGTGTTGTGCTTTGGGGTCAAAAGGGTGCTGGCAGGAAGGTTGGGAGAGGCTGAAAGCTTGGTTTTGCCTACACAAGCTCAATGTTGAAGTATAAAACATGGTAGGTGCAGGCAGATAGCTGAATTGAAGAAAGAATCACAGTGTTATTAATCTGAATAATTGTTAATTCATAACACAGAAATTTATGTGTGTCTATATGTGTCTGTATATTTAGTGTACATATGTTTTTATTTTGTATGTGTAGTCTCAAATTTCTGTCCAGCTTGAAGCTGACAAATAGCCAAAAAGTCTCCAATTCCTCACTCCCTGGACTTCAAGGCTACACAGGTACCTCAGCTGTAAGAAAGTTTTAGGAAAGGATATTTTCATTTCATTTTGTGAGGCTTCTTCTATTTTTTTTTTTTAAATAAGTATTAGTGTTTGTTCTGTTTTTCCTCTTTGAGGGGGGAAATTTATTCTCGTGGAGAGTTGAGACCTGACATGCTGCAATTAACAGCCTCTGGGTTAGTGATATATTAGACAATTTTGAAAATCTTTCATGCCACTTGTAATTTGGAATTGTGGGGTTAGCAGAGGGCTGAAAGGAGTGCTCACTGCACACCAGGTGACCATGTTCAGATTGCCACAGTGGCAACAGACACCAAAACATTTTCAAAACACTGTTTTGATGCTTATAATAAAGTGACCTAAACCCAAGCCTCGTGTTCAGCTGTTGTAACCTGCACCCCCAGGGCCTTTCCCTGGGCAGCCACTCCTTCCCCAGCCTGTAACACTGCCCAGGGTCGCTGTGACCCAAGTCCAGGACCTGCCACTTGGCCTTGTTGAACATCATACTGTTGCTCTTGGCACATCCATCCAGTTTAAAATGAAATAAAATAAAAAATCCCCCATCAAAAATAATATAGAAGCAGCCTAAGGGGACTATCTCTGTGATAGATCTAATTTTACTCTCTGAATCCAAATGGGATTTTCTTTACTGTGACCTTTGGAGCACACTACAAAAATGGGGATAAATCTTCTTTTCTACAAGGCCACTATTTGGACCTTATTTGTGTCCAGAACAGCTCTTCCTACAGCTGTCACAATCCTGTGGAAACATTGTCACAGGTGACTTAAATATTTAGTGTTTTGGTTGTGTGCAGAGGGTTTTAATTCTTTTGACTCCAAACCAGCACCAGGAGTGCCCTGTGTTCTTCTACTGAAATATGCTTAGAAGTGTAAGAAGAAAGAAAGAACCTTTTTCATTCCCTCAGTGAGATTTCTTTAAAGTGTCTTTCTCCAAATGGCTCCAACAAACATTCCCAGAACCAATTAAAATAGAAAGAAAACTAGCAAAAATTTTGAACCACAAAGGCTAAGGAAAATGAAAAAAAACCCCATCTGCTTATGCAAAGAAACCTTGACACAATGCATAAAATCGGTTCATAGGAGTATCTACAGACACTGTGCAGTAGTAATGAATTCATATCATTAGTGTGATGAAAATAGCAAATTGTTTTAATGAATATGGAAAGAAACGTGTATTTAATGCAGACTTCTGATGTCAGACTTGGGAACTTTTTCTAAAAAAAAATTATAGTTGTGTGTTATCTGCCCCACACACTTCCATTTTCCACTCTCCAGGTTTCTTTGGTAAATTTATGGCACTAAATGATTGGAACAGTTTCTATCTGTCCCACAGAGCAAAGCTGAATATTGGAGGTGTTTGGCATTGCCAGCACCCCACAAACCTGCCCAAGGGTATTGGAGCATCTCTCCTACTACCCTCATATTTTATCATCTGCTAATGCAGAAAAACAGACTTTGAAGGATGGCCCCTGCCTGTGGTACCACCTTTGGAGTTAGCACTCAAATCTATTCCTGTTCATATATTCTTATATTCTGGGTTTTACCTCTGGATCCATTGAAGTAAGGCTTGAGCTTCTCTTTGTGGGGACTTGTTTTTCATATGGTTTCCAGCATGCCATTTTAAAAGTGCTTTCCCCGCCCCCCCTCCACTTCTGTGTTTTTAAAATGGTCAGATAGATTTAAATTTGAGCACACAAAAATATATGGCCTTCAAAATTCATCTCTTAGGAAATACAGCTTAGGGCTGGACATGGAGGGGTCAGACAAATTTTAAATCATGTACAATTGCTCACCTCATTCCCCAGCACATCCCCTGCACAGAGCCTGAGTCCAGGAGCGCAACAAAATTGAATAAGAGGCAGAGAGAGGAAGGGAAACGAAAGAAGATTTGCTCCTGTCCCTTTCAATGCTGCATGTTGCCTCCAGAAAATACTTATTTATCAAGAGCTAAAAGGACAGAGGGGGTTATTTTCCTCTCTGGAGGACTTTACTTGGACCTTCTTTTACTTGCTGAAGACCAGCTGATAAATAGCATAATGTACTTTTAGCTATATGGCACACTGCATTTTTCCTATCATGGGTATGAGGCAGGAGAATGCTGCTCTGCTCTCTGCACAGCAGGAATTCCCTCCAGTGACTTGGAAGTAACTAAAACAGCTTCTCCACATTGAAAAACACATGACAATACCTAATTAGGAGTACTTCTGGAACAGAGAGAGAATAAAGGGCCTGATGCTTCTCATCTCCCTCTGACAAAGGTGTTACCCTGGGAGAGAGTTTAATCTGGCACAGAGAGCTCTTCATTTCAAATCTCCTGAAGTGTTCAATTCTCCAGCAGTGTGGGAAGCAGCTTCATGCCTTTAGCTGGAACTCTCTTGTAGAAGAGGAGGGGCTTTGGGTGGGTGTGATGCTCTCCATCGCCTTCCTCTCTGTGTCCAGGAGCCAGCAAATCCAGAATATCCAGAGTACCTGGCTGCCTGCAATGCCCACTTGCCTCTAACTCCTAAAAAATGAAGCACACTCCTAAAACTTCCCGTGCTAATTGCTGACACAACCAGAATTATGTAGTCATAAAGAGAGAATTTTACTGTTGCATGGGGAATTATTTAGAGTAGGGAAGTACGTGAATGCCGAATTCTCGGAATGATTTCTGTGTGAATTTCACATTTAACTTATGGTAAGTACCTTGATAAAAGCCCTGAGAGAATAATTCCATCTTGTAACTTTTTCATGATTGCTATTGTATGAGTTATCAATCTTACACTTTACATTTAGATATGCTAAATAGGACTTTTCTTCCATTAATAATCAGAAAATTTCCCTTTTTTGTGTACTTTTCGGAATTAAAATCAGTATTAACATTATTTGGCTATCTGTTTGGACAGGGAATTTCAGTGATGGAAGAAAGAAAGTTAATTTTATTTTTAGATTAATATTACTGGGTGGAGAAGAGCCAAATAAAGAGAATTCATAAGATTAATCCTCTCTAGCAAATTAATGAGTAGTCTGCAATGAGTAAAATTCTTTTATTTTTGCTGAAAACAGTTTTAGAAGCTCCTCCCTGCCTTAAAAGTAACACCCTTATTCTGTAAAACTCTAAAATGTGGGCTGCCACTGCAAGCATGTTTTGTGGACTCTCAGAGCCCTGGGGTGAATGGTGCTGGCAGCAGTTTGCAGCCCCCAAACAGAAGCTGCAATTCTGCAATTCTCAATTTTGAGCCTTTCCTGGTCCCAACCTACTGCACAAGCCTTTTTCCTCTAACAAACCCTGCAGCAGGCACAAACATGTTTACAGATATAACCCAGGTGAATTGTTTATAAGGGCCAGCTTTTTCTTTAAAAGGCTAATCTCACTGGGAGAGTCCTGTACAGTCCACAGAGAGAGGCTCTTTCCCAGGGGGAGTGGATTGTTGGGATAATGTATTAGTCCAGGGCAAGAGCCTCTCCTGTCCTCCTGAACCCTCTGACACATCTTATCCTGGCTATCATGGAAGTAGAAAACAGAATTTTTACCATAGCTGATTTTTACCACAGCTGAAGGATGACATTCTTTCCTGTCTCTTGATTTCTTCTTTGAGGTTATTCAAATTCTTTCAGTGTTTTCCACAGTGTGTTTTTTTTTTTTTTCTTCTGGATCTCTGATTCTGTTCAGTGCTCCACTCTAAGCTCTTCCCTTGTGGTATCTGATTTTCTGGAAATGCAGAGCCTGAGTGTTGTGTCTCACCAGGGGTCTTTCCCTGCTGAAGGGAGCAGAGAGTGGTTTCCTCCATCCCACAGGCACAGCAAGCTCTGGGTCCTGGAATCATCACACCTGATTGACCAGAACTGCACCAAAGGGGAAAGTGCCTGACAGCCAAGAGAGGGCTGTGGCTGGGATTCTGGTTTTGTTTGCTCTTGCTGCTGCTGTTGTTTTTTTGCCTTGTGTTAGATATATATATATATATTCTAGTAAAGAACTGTCCCTTTTCCCATATCTTTGCCTGAAAGCCCTATAATTTCAAAGTTATAATAATTCAGAGGGAAGAGGGTCACATTTTCCGTTCCAAGGGAGGTTCCCTCCTTCCTTAGCACACACCTGTCCTTCAAACCAAGACATTGTTCCACTTTGTTCTTTCCTTTTCCCAGGATTTCACTTTGCTTCTGTTTCATTTTTCCTTTCAGAGGAGTCCAATCTGAGGGTGTGCAGACATGGACACTGGTATCACCCATCTCACACGTGACTACTCTTTCAGGTAAGCGCAGGGATGCCTCTCTGTGTGGAGCTGAGGCAGAAGGAAGTGCTCTACCTTAGCAGGCTGACAAATGTTGGTGACCAAAGGCTCTTTGCAGAAGGTTTGCAGACAGCCTGTCCCAGTTCACACAATTCTCATTCTTTTGGGAGGGTTTTTTCTGCTCACATTGTGAGTCTGGGACTTCTGCCTGCTCAAGAGCTCAGAACAGACCCTGTTCTGATTTTTAAGAGTGATTTAGTTTCAAGTGTAAACTTTACAGGCAGATACAAAATGAAAGCTCTCTGTTACAGAAAATGGTGTTTACTCTTTTTTCCTCAATTCCCTCTCCTGCAAATGAGGTCAGGAGTGTTATGAATCCAACACCATTAATGGCTGCAAAGTGTTTTGAGATCCCTGAATGGAAGGACTTATATAAGCGGGAAAGTCTTATTAGGGTAATTATAATTGCCAACAGTACTGGCACAGTATAGATCAGTTAATGAGTTATTTGGCTTTTCCTTTCTCTCCCTTTCTCCTTCTCAGCTCCCCTAAGCCACATAAATAGACTGATTTTTAATTGGCAACTTTCATTTCTAGCAACTAGATTTCTCTCCGAAGTTCAGACTCAGCAGCAGCATTTAGAAAATGCAAGTTGCTTTCAAATCAATTGAAATTTGCAGGGCCACCATAAAAAGGAAAGTCTCTGTGCTTTTTGTACTAGACAAGCACAGGCAGAACCTGCCTTTTGAATTCTGCATATCCTTAGAGCTCCTCCACTTCTTGTCCTTAGAAGAGAGCCCAGAGGTTGTTTCCCCATGCATGGAAACACATTTTATATAATTGCCATAATAAAAGCACAGTACTTTATTATCATTCTTGCTATACAATATTTAGCTGAAATTCATACATACAGATCTGTCCATTTCTGGTAAATGTTTTTTCAAATATGCAAGTCCCAGTCTGTATTGGCTGCTGCATCAGTATTTTTCTCTGCTAGTAAATCAAATTACTTAGAGAGCAACAAAACAAAAGCACAGTTACTACTCTGTTTAACTTTCCAGAGTAACTTGATATTTTCTTCCTTTGTTTTTTAGGAGGTAACATTTACCTCAGCAGACTCAACCATACTTTTAAAACATGAAGAAGGCAGATGTACGAATACTGAATTGTGCCTCAGGCTTCTTCTGAAGCAGCAAAATGAGCTGAACTCTCCCTCTTGCCCTCCTCACATGCTTTTCACTTGCTGGAGAGAACACCTTACGTTGTAGAGCTGCTGTCAGGTTTTTTCCTTGGACAAGTTAAAAATTTGCATCTTACTGCCATCCTTACTAAAGATAACGCTGATGTTTACAACCCCTGGAAGCCCTCAGATAAAAGTACTGTGTCCATCCTGCCTGCCTGCCTTGAATCCAAGGTGTTGGGGCAGGAATCACACCCTGTAGAACACTCTCAGCTCCAGCAGAGACCTGTTGCATGGCTAATTAGCTCTGTATCTCTGTGTATAAATGTCTGTGTGCACCTGCTGAAAGAGCACTCGACATGAGAGCCTCAGAACATCACCAGGTCTCTGAGGGAATTCTGCCTCATCCCTGCTCTCTGCTCAGCCTCACACTTCCCACCCTGTGCTTAGTACTCAAGAGAATGTTTCTGGTGCTCTGGGGTTGGAATATACTCAGAGGTGAGCTGCTCAGGGTGCAGCTCTGGGGTCTGGGTACAGGATACATTTTGGGTCAGTTCTGGGGTCTCTTGCTTTGTGTGTTTCTGCAGTTCATGTGACACCATTTTTTTAAAATGTTATTTTTAAAGGCCTTTCCCTTCAGTTAAAATAGAAATTGTTAATATTGAAGGTATATCACAGTTTCTAAAATCAAAGGGAATAAAGTAGAATGGCCAGCAGTGGCACTGTGACCAGTGCCACCAGTGTGTATGTTGAGCAGGTTTCCATTGAATGCTCCACTTCACACTGACAGCTCTGCTTCTGGGCACCCATGTGGCAGAGCAGATTGCTGTAGTGACAGGCTGAGGGCATTCCTGAGGCTCTGGCTGCAGTGACTGGGAACAAGGTGGCATTTATATAATTTGGGAACATTTTGTCTTTCCTTGCCATGGAATATTCCTATGCTCTTAAAATACCCCATAGTTCTTTCAGTGAGTACTGAATGCTTTGATTTCTGCTGTTCTGGGGGAGTGATGTGTTCTAGAATCTCTCCTTGCCTCTTCCTCCCAGATTTTGTGACTTTCAGAGAAGGAGTTGGACCAGGACTGTGTGGTGGTGATGGGTCCAGGCATTCCCATCTGCTGCTGGCCAGAGGAGCAGTGGGAAAAGCTAAGGATATTTAGTGAACATATCAGTAAAGAAGAAAGAAAATACATAATTTGTTGGCTCAGTGAGGCCCTAGCAAACCCTAAAAGTCCCTAAATGGAAAGGAAGATAAAGGAAATTCTCAGCTAGTTCATTCTTGTGGCTTGCAAACAAAACTTGTTTAGCTTTCCTTTCAAAAAGGCATTTCATTATTTAAATATTGACCTACCATTTTAAAAGGAGAAGAGGTTTAGAAATAGGATCAATAATCTGAGATGAAGCATTTTGTTTTGGAATGAATGGAGCATTTACCCAAAATTACATTTTGAGGGTTTTTGCACTTCTTTTTATGGGCTAAAAGATATTTTTTTGCTCAGACTGGAGTTAATTGTTTTGTTTCAGTATTACAAACTGCTTTATCATTTCAGGGTGACACAGTCAGAGGAGACTGAAATTATTGTTTATTAGCTGAGGACAATGAAGCTAAGGGAATAAATTCTTGAACTTGGGCTTTTTTTATGCTGCTTTTCCATGCTTTATGAATTTTGGCTAATCCTAACTTGCTGCCCGCTTGCATTAATCTTTTTTCTTTAAGCACCTCTTTAAATGTGAGTCTGGCAGCATTTTGTTAGTTTAGGGTGGTTTTTTCCCTATGTTTATTTTTTCTTTTTTAATGGTTCCACAAGCTCTTAAGGTATCACCAAGGAGAAGGAAATGTGGATCAGGGCTGGGCCAGGTGAGCACTGCAGGCTCAGCTGCAGCATTCCTGGAGATGTAGCTAACAGGAGACACAGACTTTTAGAGAGAAATAATGACCAACAGGTGTCGTGTTACACTGGGTATGTCACTTCAGTGCCAAAATTCAGTTCAAGGCAATTTTATGCCAACCATAGTGCCAGAAGCAATCCCTGCCGTGGGCACCTTGTAGTCCAGGTAAACACACCCAGCTGAATAGGCAAAAGCAGCCTCCTGGCCTGGTCTCAGGCTGCAGTCCCAGGAGATGGAGGAGGCTGCTGGGACCGTGGGTCTGTCCCCAGAGTGTCCCTGCCCCATGGGGAGGGACAGGCACTGGGAAGGAGCTAGCAGGAGCTCCCCGCTGCTCTCACGTGCTGCAAGAAGGAAAGCCAGACGGCAGGATGCCATCTCCTACAGTCAGCCTGCTGCTACCCTGATCTAGCATGACAAATTGGTGTTCCCAGAGTGGCAGCAGAGTAATCAGACTGTGACAAATGGTTTACTTAGAGCAATTTGTTTTCATTGCACTGAAAATTTCCGCAGTCTCAACAAAAGGTTTCCCCCCACCTCCTCACTCCCTACTGCCTCCCTCTAATGTCATTTGCATGGTGTTAAGAGAGGGACCTGTGCCCCAGAGGGCAGCATGGCAGTTGGGAGACCACGATTCCAGGGTCCCCGGGCTTTCTGCAGCTGGAAGCTCTTGCTGGAGGCAGTGTGCTTGTTGAGTGTGAAGTTAACCTCCATTAGCCATAGACTGTGCCCCTGATTTTGCCTCATTTCCCACACAGGAAATGAGCTACCTCACACCTTGGTGGATGAAGAGTATGTGGGATCAGGGGTTCCCTGTGTCTGAACAGGGTGACTGTCAGTCTGGCACCTTTCACCTAAGCAGGTCACTAATCATGGCCCTGTAGCAGTGATGTCTCTGGAAAAGGGGAGCAGGACCTACCTGAGGTACTGCCAGCCATAATTGCCCTGTGGGGTGACAGGACAGTTGTACAACCCCATCCTGGGTTCTGGATCCCTCTGCTTTAGCAGAGTAAAAAGTAAAAAAAGTACAGAGAATAGGGAAACCCAGTAAAAAAAAGTAAAAAAATACAGAGAATAGAGAAAAACAGCTAAAAATTAAACAATGCCAAAAACAGCTGAAGAATGTGAGAATGTTCAGGTGCCTGCCATGCCAGTGCCTGCAGCTGGCTCTGGGGTGTGAACCTCATGGTCTTTTCCTAACCAAGTGGCAGCCCAGTCTTGCACAGGGCTTCTCTGTGCTGTCACGTCACTGCAAGGTTAAGCCTTGGGTGGCTTGACCTGCTTGGCTTTCAGAGAAGAGAGATGAATAGGTAAACTTTACATAAAAATTGTCCTGCCTCTTCAGGACAATTTTCCCTGTCCTAGGGCAGAGAAGGAATTGCCATAAGACTGACCTAGGAGCCTGCTCAACTCAGGCTGCCTCATCTTCTGCTTGCTCAGGTTGCTCTCATTTATAACAATTACCTGTTTCTTTCAAGCACAATTCTTGCAGTTTCAGCAACCAGTGCTTTCCACCAGCTGCAGGAAAGGGAGACCAACACCTTGTGTAAAATAAAAGGATGGTATGAGGGGACTGGAGCTGGGAGCTCTGTGCCATGTGGAAGGAGACAGAAGGCAGGGAAGAGTCAGGCTGGTGGCAGGGTGCCCTGGTACCATGGCCCTTTGACATGGGTTGTTGAGATGAACATTCTCCAAAATCATGCCCCAGGATGGGCTTGGTGGCAGGCATGGCCAGTGGGCCTGTGCCATCCAGCTCTTTCTTCAGTTCTGGCTTCTTTCCTTCTTGGTCTTGTTCAAAAATGCTTCACTGCCCAGGGCAGAGTACCTGGGGCTCTGCAGGTGTGACACATGCTACTGCAGTCCTTTCAGTCTACCCCAAAGCCAGGGAAATTTGAGGCCTTCTGGGCTGCAAGCCTTGCTTCTAGATGTGTGACAAGTCCAGAGCAGTAGAGAAGTGATGGAGTCAAGGCTTTTTTCCATCATGCTGCCTTGTCCCTGTTCCTTTTTTTTGTACCTGGAAGCAACTGTGTAAGACCTCAGCACAGGTCAATGGGATGAAATGCTCAGGCCGCTCTCATATGGGAGTTAGACATTGTTGCAGCAGCCCTCTTGTGAGAGGGTAGGAATGAGCCCAGACACAGACTCCTTGTCTATCCCAGCATGAAAAGGGCCCTGGTTTATTCCTCTCCACAGCTCAGCCATGCTGACCCCAACCATTCCCTGCCTCTGGCTGCAGCAGCTCCTGCTGTGGGTTTCCCCTGCAGCCTCTGACTGCTGCTTATTCCCTGCTAAACTATAACCTGCAGGCTTTTACCCAGCCAGACTGTGACTGCAGCTTCCAACAACAGCTCTGACTGCACACCCACACTGACCTCACTGCAAGGATCCTCTCTCCCCAGGATCCTGCTACTTCATGGTTCTCTCCTTCATGCTGGAGGTTCCTCCTCCATGATAACCCTCCCCAGCTCACCCCCTCTTTTATATCACTCATCCTCCTTGGCTACAGCTGTGACTCATCAGGGGTGAGGCTGTATTGAGTAGTTAACACAGCTGTTACTGATCAGGGGTGAGGTCACCTGCATTCCCTTCTCCTGCAAGACATGACAGTCTAGATCTGCCTGCAGCCTCCAGGACTTGATTTGCCAAGCTCTGTTGCATCAGTTGCTGCTGCTGCTGCTGCTGCTGCTTCTGCTTGTGTCCTTGTGCTCCCACACAAATACTCAATAGTATGATCCACTTTACTGTTGTGTTCCCCCTCCAGGCACCACATCATGATCTAGGGGCAGCCAGGACAGCTCTCTTCCTGCACTCTGTCACAGTGGCAGCTGGGTCTGAAAAGAGAGCAGTGCCACTTAGAGAGCCTGCCAGTGTAATAGCTTTCCTTAAATGAAATTCCCACTCTCTTGGCAACTTGGCTCTGCAGAAGTCCCTGCAAATAGCACAGTGGTGAGTAACTATGTGCTGCCCACTGGAACCTGTCCCTGGCCTTGGCTGGAATGAGCTTTCTGGTATGTGCTCATACAACCAAATGACTTAAGCAAGAGTATTATCACAACATGGTTCTCATAATGTATTAGCAAACATAATAAAGCTATGGAAAATTACTTGCACTAATCGGACATCCATAAATAGATTCAAGTCATAGGTTTGACTCTCCATTGAAGTGAATAATTTATCAGCTGATTAAATCTGATCATTTTGTACAACGTGCCAGTAGTTTTCCAGTGCGTGTTTTTACTGTCCATATATCTCCATTAGATTGACGGATTTGGGTGGTTCAGAATGGTAGTAGTCAGGGAAATGCCATGTGTAAGCAAATAAAACTGGATTTATAGCATCTGGGCCTCATTCTCAGACCTCTAACACAAAAATGGGGTGCTGTTACATATTTAAATAAAAGCTGCTCTGTGTCTCAGATGATTTCTTAAGAGCTAGGGAGAAAGAAAAAAGCAAAACCCAAACCTTCAACCACCAAATACCACCTTTCAGCCATGGCAGGCAGGGCAGGAAAGCTGCCCAGAACCCCCTCAGTGCCCTTGTGGGGAGCAGAGGGACACAATGGCCAGTGGGGGAGACCACAGCACACTGTGTTCCTGTTCACTGAGCTGGGAAGCAAGTCCCAGTGTTGAACACGCTTCAGACCCATCTTTTCATCTCCCTGTCCTCCATCCATGCCTTGTGTCCCTGCCCCTGTCCCTATCCACACTGGCATGCTGTCCTCACCCACATGGGGATTTTCCAAATGTTTTAGTGTTTACTTTCCTGCATTTAAGTTACTTACTGATTTCTTTTGCTGTTTGGATATGGGACATTTCCCCTGATAACAGAACAAAGTCTATATTTGGGTGCAGAATCCTATACGGTTGAAAAATTTTCAACAAGATTCAATTTAAAAAGAATTATGATTGTGCATAAAATGAATATTAGACAGCTGGGGATGTCTCAGACAAAGTCTTCAGGGAAGTGCAGCATAACTGAAGGCCAAGCCCAAGAGCCCTGCTGAGACTGCAGTGGGCCACTGCAGTGCCAGCAAAAGAAAGTGGATTCCACACACCTCCAGTAGGAGAAAGTCACATTTGTGGAGAGGAGAGTCAAGTCTGAAAGGGTGATGAGGAAGCTGAATTGCTCTTTCCTCTGCAAACAGTTTAGGTGTGCAGAACCCCAAATACAGACACTCTCTGGATTTTTTCAGCTGCTTCTTTTGCTTTAAGGGGATGTGGCCTGTTGGACCAGGGAGCACTCAGTGTTTGGTGTGATACCCCATTTCTGCTCCCCTTTGAGAACTGCACCAGTGAAAATTGTGCTGGCATCTCTTAGGAGGCGAGGGCTTGGCATCAGACAATTTGCACTGTTGCTTAGCTGTAATTTAAAACAATTAAATGAAAAGCAGCAGGAGGCTGAAGCAGTTGGCAGGGGAGCATTGGTAGGGCCAGCTGTATGTGAAGCAGGGATGAGAAATGTTGCCTTTTCCCTTCAGATTTGTTGCTTAGATGTCCCTCTGATCCCCAAAGGTGATCGGTTCAGTTTCTGACTAAGGAAGAAGGAAAACTGAGAGCAAAAGCACAGACTTTCCATAATGGATCAGAACTTCAGGCAGGTAGAGATGTGAGTATAGATTAAGTATAAAAAATTGGTACATCAGCATATGAAACTAAGCATATGGATTGTACACCTTTAACAAGTCAGTGGAGTTAGTGCTGGTGTTATTAGTTTGTACTGGAATTGTTTCCTGTGTCTATCCCAGAGCGGTGGCAGGTTAGAACCCACCTTAACAGATTTAATTGATACATCCATTTAATAAATAATAAAAGGCTTTTTTTTTTCTCTATTATATTGTTGCAAGGTTTCATCCCTGCTGGGATTGACACAGAATACAGGTGTCTGGAGAGCATCTAGGAAGACATAGTGGTTTCTTAAAAGGGGAGGGTATATACCAGAAACACAATTACATTTTTTTTACTCATTGACAGTGTTGCTTGTTATTTAAAAAATTGAAGCTGCTTCTCTAGCCATCTCCTTCTGTCACTCTTTAGATCAGCCTGGGCTAAGCATGGTGTGAGTGAGGGTTGTGGTCAAATAGGAAGAATGCCCAAGTTTTGGATTTGGCAGAGCTTTCTGCTGCTTACCTTTCTTAAGTAGAGCTGCTGCCTTCAGCAGGACTGGCTTTTATCCAAGCTGCTGGGTGATTAGCACCACTGGCAACATTACCTACCTCAGCCAAAAACAGTTTTGTGGCTCTAGGCTGGCAAGCTGGGACATGCAGGGTTGTTGTTCGGAGGCTGGAGCTGTATTTTGCCACTTGCCAGTCTTCTCACAAGAAGAATTAGCTCAATTCTTGGATGGGTTCTTTTGGGAATGGAGCCTGAACATGACCATGGATTTACATATGCCTCTTCTTTTACTAAGTGAAACAGTGGGATCAGGATCTTCTTAATCAACAATGTTTCATTGCCATTGTTTTGAAAATGGAGTTTAGGTAGTGCCACGGCACTTCCTGACACCATTTTCCACAGCACCATTTGCAACTGGAAAGGAGGATAGTGAGGTGAGGGAAAATACTAGTTTTTGGTTTTCTCATCATCCCACCCAAAGAAGATACTCCTTTTGAAACCAACTCAAGGAAAATACTGCTGTAGAGCACAAATCCTGAGCCATTTAGCAAAGCCCAATTATCAGATTCTCAGCACTGAGACAGAGAAGGAAGGTGCAAATCAGCTTCCCTGCTCCAGGCACTTTAAGGGCTGCAGAAAAGTGGACCAGGGAACTGGGACATGGAAAAATGTATCTCATTCCAGTTACACCCCAGTTACCAACGACCTGAGCTGCAGCACAACACTGATGTGTTTGTGCTAAGGACAAAAAGAAAACCTCCATTCTTAGAGGGCAGCAAGGCTTTTTCCCAGTGCTCGCCCACAGCAGGGCTCTGGCATATCCCTGATGCAGAGAGGTCTGGGAAGGTAAACTGCTGTTTATCTTCATTCCTAACCTGAGGCTTCAAATGTCTTCCCCAGCCTTGTGTATTTGTCCAGTACATAATCTACAGCTGGTCCCTGCAGTGCCCTGTTCATGAGACACTGGCTTTAGCACAGCCCTGTCATCTTTTTACATTGCTCTGAGGCTCGTGGCTGCATGAAGCAGCACTGGAGGATCACAGGAAAGACTGATTTCCAAGAACTAAACAATGTGTTATTGGAGAGCTCTGGAGGTAACCCTGATCAAGCCTGTAAGTTTGCTGTTTGTGCCTGTACCCGCTGAGAGGTTTGAGTATTTCCAGCAGGGACAAGCAGTGGCTGGATATAAAATCAGGTCCTAAAGATTCATGAACAAACTAACCAGCAAATCCAGAGGAATATAAATAGTGCTGGAAAATACACACAGATATTTACTTTCAATCCCCCCAAAGTGAGGAGGACCTACTGTGTGAAATTCTATCTGAGGGGAAAGCCTTTTATTTTTACTATTTATTGCAACAAAACAGAAAGCAGACTGCAATGTGTCTGAAATGGGAAGCATGACACGACCAGTATTGCATTTTCCTTCTGGATGCAACAAGATGACCTTCAGAGCTCACTTGAGGCTTTGTCCCTTTAGAATTATGGGCCATTCCCTTGTTAGTGGTAATAAGATGCATTATATTCCTCTTCACACTGATGGTTTTTTTCCTACATAATGCCAGGGAACTTAAAAAAAAAGAAGGAAAGAATAAAGGTCAGTGAGTTTTGAAATGTGCTTTATTGAAAAGGATATAAAAGGGAAAGAGCTAGTATCACTTCTGTGATGACATAAGTTTGATTACCAAGCCATTATGTTTTAAGCACTGTTTGTAAGTGCTGTACACACATAGTCTGGGATGGTGTTATAGCATCCACGAGGGTACCAGATGTTCAGAATTTAGGATGGGCTGGGACAAAAATCAGGGGGAGGCACGGAGAGGGTGTCTCCTTACTCATGAGGAGCTTCACCTCAGTCATCTGAGTCAGTGGCAGGTCCCAGTATCTGAAGCCCTCCCAGATTTTTAGCTCTACTTTTGGATAACCCGACCTGAATAACAGAGACCAGGACAGTGCATTTATTAGTGCAAGCCCAAAACCCTGTCGAAGTGGATGCTGTGCCTTTAAATAACTATCAGAACCCCCCCCACCTCCCCTCTGCACTTCTGACCTCCTGACAAACCTATAATTAGCACAGATTTTTCACATCCGTGGCTAGATTGGAAATTTGGAAGCACTTAATGAAGAAGGTCAGTCACCTTGACCGGGCTGAAGTTGCAGTTAGAGGATGTTTGCTTGCATACCCATGAATATTAATGTAGAAATGCAAACACTGTGCTGATGGCTGCTAGCATAGCACCCTGCATTCCATGTGACTTCAACCCCAAGGGCTTTCTCCTATTTGGGGGCATTTCCTCCTAAACCTCCTAAGGCAAGGTTTGCATATTAGAACATGACTCCAGGTCCAGATTAACTAGAAATCCAAATTATCAGTCTCCTGTATGATTCAAGCCAAAACCCAGGTCAAAGTCACATAATTCCTGCATGGTAGTTCCAGCATCTCATCCCCCCCAGTTTTGGTGGTAGTGCCACTGTGTTCCCAGTAGGCTTTGTCTTGGGAAGCTAGTTTTTATAGGAGACTGGGTGAGGTTTGGATTTGGGGTCAGTACCAGGACCCCAAGAATTTTGGTTTTATATTCTTGAAAAAAGGAAGTACAGGAAGCATCCTGTCTGCAATCTTGTTAGCATTGGGATAATCTAAAAAATTAACATGAATACAACAACACCCTCTGAATGTAGGAAGGGAGGGCCTTTGTGTCTTTGCTGCATCTTCTGGAATACCTCCTATTTGATGTTTGTGGGCTGCAGGATGGCAGTGGAGGCTACCCCCAAAACCTTATATCCAGTCTGGGAAGTGATGAAAGGAGTCCTGTGGAAATTGAAAAGGACTTGTGAAACATTATATGATTTCCTGTCTCTCCCTGTAGTTCATGAGTCTAATGTAGCTTTCTATGACACTGGACACTAAATGCAAAACACATTTTTATTTATCTGTTTCGATCTCTCAGGCCATCTTTGACAGAAGTAAAAGAAGGAGCACGCAGAGCAAGTTCTCCAACCATTAAGTTAGGAAATCTCAGATTCTTTCATTTCTGCACCTCTTAGGTGCAGTTAATATATGATGGCAGAAAAAAAAATTCCTTGTAATAATTACAGAGTTTGAACAGAAGCTTATCGTAGCAGTCAGGATTCTTTCAATAATGTGCACTAAAAAATAGTGCCTTTAAACATTTATTTTTTACTGTGTGTGTTTAATACTAAAAATTATTATACCACACAGCTCTTCACCTTAATTGTCTGGCAAATGTCACACTGTAAAAGCAAATCCCTCTCTTGCCATTAGAACAGCATGGCATTGTCATGCTGCCAAGAAGTCCCTGCAAGATGCTTAGGAGAGCACACCCCTGTAGCACAGTTTGTGAGCATTTTGTACACCTTTAATGCCTTGGAGATGAGTGGGGGTTTTTTATTCCTACCTCTTTACACCTGGAGAACTGAAGTACAAAAAAGGCCCAGATCCCTTATGGTGCACAGGTGATTCATTCCCTCTGCATTATAAGTTCATCCCACCAGACTTTCAGGGAGTGGCTGACAGAAGGGCTGTGCTGGAAGTTTAGTTACCCTTAAAAATCAGTTCTCAACCAGACCTGGAAGTTTAGTTACCCTTAAAAATCAGTTCTCCACCAGACCTGGAAGTTTAGTTACCCTTAAAAATCAGTTCTCAACCAGACCCCTTTTTTGCTTTCCCTTCCAGTTCTCTAAAGCCCTAAAGGTGGCTTGCCCACTAAGCAGAGCTGGCTCTCCAGCAGTGCATGGCCAGATTTCCAAAAGGCAGCAGTGCCAAGTGTTTGAATCTCTGCCACCGTTTGGTTGCAGTTTGGTTTTGTTTTTACTGGGCCAAACTGGTCCCTAGCATGGAGCACTATGTGTTGGCTTAATGAAAGAACAAGTGTGATGAGCTATTCCTTCTTGGGAGTAAAGAGAGCACCGTGAGACTCTGCTCAGAGCAGCCAGAGCTGTCAGAGCAGAAGCAGCACCTCTGTGGAAAGCTGGATGAACAAGGCAGGGACAGCTGGGTCTTCTTCAAGATCTCTGACTAGCCATGAAGGTGCCAGTGCTGAGGCTGCAGAGAATTTGTCAGGTCATCACTAGGAAAGGAAATTCAGAACCTTCAAACTTTTTGCATGTGTGAACATTAGTGCCAGGCTGCTGGTGCTCTTTGCTGTTGTTTGCTGGTTGTAGTTTAAAACCAGAGCAAACAGAGCTATGGGCATCTCAGGAGATGCCTGATGCCTTGCATGATCCTGTTCTGGGAATAAGGAATCTGCTCTGTAACACAGTGACTGCCACCTGCATTCTGCTCCACTAACTGGATGTATTGTAGGTCTGTACCAAACAAAGGGACTTATAAGCTGTACTGTCACCAGGCTGACAGGATGGATTAAAACAGCCAAGACAGTGAGGAGTGCTGCCAGAGGGTGTTGATCTTGGGCTGCTGGACTTGTGTTCTCTGGTAAATCCCATGAAATAGTCTTATCACAGGGAGATTCCCAAACACTGTTCTCAGTAACAGAGGGGAGTTGGTCCCCTTTCTGATGAAGGGCTGTCATAAGGCATGCTGGCTCTCCACACTTAGGAGGATGAATTATCTTCAAATTTAGCTTTCACATGTCTCATCACCTCCTTCCCTTCACTGCTCCAGAATTCATGGAAACAAAATGTAGATCAAACCTGCAGTAAAAGAATTGTGGGCCTTGTGCAGCTCCCACTAAAATCAGCAGTGACAAAAGTCCTTGCCATTTAAATGACATGAAATCATGTGTTTGGGTTTATATTTTTTGGTGCCTTCCTGTCTGTTTTTGTGTGTCATTTGAAGATGTGTTTTATATCACATATGTACACTTAGGAGAGATGAGCACTTATTTCTCTCCAGGCAGCAAATCCTGGAGTGTTTGTGTACAGGTAGATGCATGTCTATGTGTGCTGCTAACGTGTTTAAGCTGTTGTCAGGCCACAGCTGTGTTTGTAAAATATCTCCCACCAGTCTGCTCTCCACTGCAGAACCCTGTTCTGGATGCAAGCTGCAATGGAGACCTTTGATTTATAAAACCTTCTCTACTGGTGGCTGTGTAGGATATTCAGGTGTTACAAAATCTAAGTTGGTGATGGGTTGTTATCTCTTGGGCTGCAAGGAGAAACTCCCCATGGAACCCTGTCAGGTACAAGCTCCTTGTGCCCTGCCATTTTATTTCACCAGTGGGCAGCCAGCCAGGGGGAGCTTTAATCTAAGCAAGTCTGTACTTCACAGCAGCAGTCCAAAGCCCTGCCATGTCCTTTCCATTGACCCCTTTTGTTCCTTTCTGAAAACCTGACTGGGAGGAGAAGACAAGGAGAGTAGTCTATCTGTTCTTGGTAGCAGTGGCCAGCCAAGCCTTGTGCTGAGAGCCTGGCAGATGATCCCTGCCAGAATACATCACCAAGGTGAGGGGTTTGGACAATGCTGTTGTCAGTGCTCAGGGAGGAACTGTGAGCCTTGGGTAGGCCAGGAGTGGTCCCTCTGCTTGGGGGAGAAGCAGGGTTTGTGTACGAATTCAGGAATGACTAAAATTCAAAGTGAGGTGACCAAGAAGAAATCCATGCATTGCACCTTTGTCAGCTGTACTCATTTGGTCATGCAGCCACAGCCACCTGGGCCTGCCTGCTCCAGCACAGAAATTGCACAGTCCCATCTTCAGCATCCTCCTTCTCACATGGTGCACTCTTTCCCCAGCCCCATCCTCCCCTGTTTTCTGTCTCCAAAGAAATCACTAAGGAAGAGAGACCTTTCTTTTCAGTGTTGTGCTGACCACCTTTCTCCTCCCCTCAAGCTCTGAAATTAATTAAATGATGTCACGCTTGATTTTCACTGATTTGGAAGCAATTCATCACCCTTTTGCTTGTTCTATTAGTCCAAGCGATCAGCACATTAATTCATTTGTGAGACTAAGCTCAAGGGTAATTACAGTGAGGAATCTTAATGCCTAAACTTGTTAATGTCTGTAATCAGAACTATTTCCTCAGTGTGGAAAAATTGTTAGACAATTACACTTGGATATGATTGCTCTGGTAGGCAGCAGAGGCTGTGTCAGGAGAGGAATAGCAGGAGCCAGAAGTGAACTATCAGCAAATCCATCTCTCTGCAATCTGCCTTCGGGATTCTGTACAGCTCACCCCTTCCTCAGGTTTCGCATTATTGCTTAAGTTGAAAAGTCAGCATCCTTCTCTCTTTTTCAGGTTCAGTTCTGTGGGGCACAGGAAAAGAGACACCTCTGCTTTTTTTTTTTTTTTTTTTTTTTGTGATAAAAATGTCACCAGCTTTTGCTTCTGGTGTCCTGGTTAATGAGCATGGGGAGGAATGACTAATTTAATAAATGGCACTTTACTTCCCAGTACAATTTATTTTTTTTTTTCTGTTCAACAGTCATTGCTTTCCAGTGAAGAGATGTTTAAGTGACAAACTTTAAGACTGAGACTTTCCCTGTTTTGCCCATCTGGTGAATTCTTCATTAACCTCTTGGTGGGGAATGTCCTGGCAGGATGCTTCTGGACTTTCTTTAAAGGAAAAGTAGCTGTTGATCAAGGGATCCATATGGGCACAGTGGGACCACAAAAGCACAGCAGGAGGGCACAAAGCCTTTCTGAACAAGGACATTTTCTCTCTTGTCTCCTCTTCTGACTGAGCTATCAGTGCCCTCATCTGACCAGAAAGTTTCCAGTGTTATGTCAGGTATCCTAAATCTATTTCCTTCAGGTCAAGCTCCAGAAGGAAGTGAGAAAATTACAGCTCCTTGTGCACAGTTCAACTGTAACTGAAAGGGCACCAGTCCAGAGTGTCAGGAAATGCCCTGGCTGTGCAATAACCCTGCACAGCCCCTGTGACACCCTGCAGTGACATCTGGGGATAACAGCCTTGTGTGGGACACACTGCACACTGCATGAGTCTGCATGAATCCAAGCACTGTGGCTTTTCAGCTGGGGAGAGATTTTATTCCAGCTCAGCCTGGAGATCCTCCAGTACACAAGGCACTGCACCTTGCAGAAATTCCTATCTGGGGTAATGTCCCCTACACTGATGCTCTTGAAAAGTGATTTTCTTGGTATTTGAAGAAAACCTTCTAGTTGTGCTGGATTGGCAGCATCCTCAGAGGCCTCTGTGTTACTCCTCAACAGCCTCAGCCTTCTGTCACAAATGAGGCAGGGCAGGAAATGAGTTTACAATGATGTATTTTGCTATGACCACCTCCTGCCTCCACATCTGATGTGGTAGGACTGTATTAGCCCCTCCCTGCTTTCCCCAAAGCCCTGCACACAACAAAACCCTGCTGGGGTTAAGGTCTAAGCCCTCTCTTGACAGCATCTGTGGCACATGGCTGTCTGGGTTTGCTCTGCCTTCCCAATGCACTCTCCCAGGGTCTCGCTGCCAGCACTGCCAGTGAGGCCCAGCAGGTGGGATTTGAAAGGATGGTATGAAAATCAAAAGGATTTCACCTCTTCAGTGAGTTAAAAAGTGATGTGATCAGGGCAGGCTCACATAGCTTCTCACCCAGCTTGCAGATCTGGCACTGGGGAGTGTAAGCACAACAGAGTGAGTCACGATTTATCCCAATGCACCCGATGGGACAGGGCACAGAATCTGAAGAGAAACAGTGAGAAAAATTGTGAGTTGAGACAAAGACAGTTTACCAGTAAAGCAAAAGCTCCCACAGACCGACAGAACAAGGAATTAATTTCCCCCTTCCCATTGCCAGGCAGGTGTTCCACTATCTCTAGGAGAGCAGGGGCCCCTTCAGTGTAACAGTAACCTTCACTCTGTTCCTCCTTCCACCCCCCAGCTTTGTATATTGAATGTGGTCTGGTCACATGGGATATCTGGGATATCTGCTGGATTTGGTGGGGTCAGCTCTCCTAACTGTGTCCCCTTCCAGCTTCCTGTGCAGCCCCAGGTGCCCATGTTGGGCTGCAATACAAGGTGATCACCTGCTCAGCAGGTCCCTGGCCTGGCAATTACCAGGTCAGGGTTGGTTTGTTAGCTCTAGTACTTAGTCAAAGCATCTCCTGTTATCTTTTGCCTGTCTTGGGGCTTTAATCCAAGGTCTTCATTCTCCTGGTAAGTTCAAAATAATTTTAAATACGTTATTCCAAAAGGCACTGAAGCCTGGGGTGGCTGAGCCCATTGCATTGTCCAAGGTTTCCTAATCTTCCCTGTGCTGGCCTTGTTGCAAGGAGCAGCAGGAGACATAGCCCATCTCTTGTGTTACGGATGTCATTCCTCAAGATTATTCCCAAATTACTGTGGATACCATTAGAAACTATTGAATAATAGCTTCTAAAATATCCACCTACTCCTCCTCTTTTTGTCTTTATTAAAAGCTAAAGAATATTTCTAATGTGACAGGAAACATGCTCCATTGTTTCTCCATTCTGTTTGACTGAAGTGAAGCAGCTTCCCTGCACAAAGGTACCCACTGAATAATTCTCTATTCTGAGCTCTGATAATTTTGGAGCCTAACTTATTTTAACTCTTGCAGTTTCAGAAAGCCACCTGGTAAAGCTCTTCCATGCCATTAAAGCTCAGTGGGGTTTTGCCCCACTTACCAAGAGAGACTCAAAACAGTATGTGGATTCCAAGGAAATACACAATCAGCTGAATCATTGATGAGATCAATGTCTCTGTTATCTCTCCCACATTTGGTGGTTGGATGCTCTGGGATCTTTCTGCCCACCAGACTGCAGTAACCTCCATCTCACTTTTGGCCAGGGTGCTGGGATAGCAGGTGTAATAAGAAACAAAAAAAGTTGCTCAGGAAACCTTAGAACCAGTCACCACATCCATGTGGTGCCAACTAAACCTGCTGAGCCCTGCTGAGCCCAGTGAGGCTGCCCCTAGGGCAGGGGAGCAAGGCACCAGCCTCCCCTTGGGATGTGTCCCCATGCATCAGTAGCAGGCTGTGCTCTCTGACCTCTCCCTCCCACCTGCAGGGCTCAGGGGCAGCTGCTGATGCTCTCCCACAGAGGTGATGGACAGGTGAAAGCCAAGCTGCTGTGTGGATACAGGTGACTTGGAGCAGTGAGACAAAGTAGTGAGAACAAACTCGTGAGTGTCACCCTGATTCAGGAGGTGCTGATGCCCTAGGAAGGCTGACCTGGAACAGAGACTGAACAGAGCTAGAGAATAAAGCAGGTATTTATTGAAGGGTCTTTAAGGGTACATGTTGAATAGGACAAGAGCCTGGCTGGGGCTACACCCAAGGTGGACCCAAAATGGTCACAAGGTCTCACACTTTTATAAGTTTTGATTCATTTGCATATTGAGGTTTAACTGTCCAATTACAGCTTCAGGTTATTAAGTCCCATCCTTGTTTTCTCTCTTCAGCCCACTGTTTGTGCTTTTGGGCCTGAAACTTGTACCAGTTGTCCTTGGTCTCCATCAGGAAAAGGATTTGTTTTGTCTGCCTGCTCTGTGAAGAGCTGAGTGACACTGAATGTGAGGCTCAGAACTGCACCCCTGGGCAGCACAGAGTCTGAAAAACATGCAAGCTGAAGCTGAAGGCAGCAGTGAGAGCTTGCTGTTGCCACCCTGGCTGGGATGGAGGCAGACCATGCAGCACTGGGATTTACAGCCTTAGGTGTTTCAGCCTCTTTGCTGGGACACAAGTAGCTGCTCTTAATTATTTATATTACCAATGCCTGGCCTTGATCCACCGACAAATGTTTTGTAAATTTGTGTGACACAGAGCCATCAGTGTGGAGAGACAGACAGAGATGGTGCTGAAGGTAATCTTGCCCCTGATACATTGCAGCTGTGTTAATTACCAAAGAGTGGGAACAGCCGTGCCCTCACAGCTAGGGTGTGACAGAAGAGTGAGTGAGCTGGGAGGGGGTTCAGCTGGAGTCTGCTGGCTGTGGTGTGAGGAGGAAGGGACAGAAAAGGTTAGGTGGCCTTGCTAGGGACAGGAAGGAGCCAGCTGGAACTGCAGAGGGAAGAGCAAAGAAGGAGGGAAAGAACCAGAGCTGTGTGGAGCTGCCCATGGGAGACCACATAGAAAAGGTATGAAAGATTTCTAGATAACAAGGTTCTGATGCTTGAAGTCTGCTGAATTTTTATGGAAACACACTGAGTATTGTGGCAGTCTCTACAACACGTCAGAAAGTCCTTGCCCACAGATTTTGATTGCCACTGGGTATGGCTCAAAGAACAAACCCAGGAACAGTAGGAACAGTAAAGTCCCTGGACACTGAGTTATTTTTCCATGTCACATATCTGTGTGTGCTGAAGTGGTCACATGGCCACTGTGGCATTGGTACAGAAACAGGGCTAAAACCAGCTGGAGAGCACAGGACTGTGGGGAGGGGAGTGGCAGCACACCTGAGGTCTCTCCCAGGTGAGTGATCCCTCTCTCCAGCCTCCCTGGTGTGCACAGCTTTGCACTCACCAAAGCTGCCTCAATGAGCATGCCCACAGCACATTAGGTGTGCCTGTCCCTGAGGTCAGTGAGTACATGGGGGGTGTGGGTGCTGGCTAAAGGGCCTGGCAGTGTCAGCTCGTGGTTCTGCTGCCCTTGAGGACTTGGGAGCCAGCTCAGGCTGTGCTAACTGTGCTGTGGACCAGCACTGGGAAGCTGCTTGGTCATTTGTCCTGCCTTCCATGCACAATTGTTTTCTCTCTTGAGGTTAAGAGATGCCTTCTGTCAAAATGAGACTGTTTTACTCTGCTCTGGAAACAATGCAAATGCAGTGCAAACATCTCACTCTCTGATGCTTGGTATTTCTGCATAATTTGACAGTTCTGCATAGAGCAGATAAAGCAGCAGAGAAAGAAAGTTCTTGCCTCATTTCTCTCTCCTGGCCAAGACAATACATCTAATAGCATGACACACAATCTGTCCCCACATAGACAAACAACTCCTGTCTAAGCCTGGCTGATACCATATTTGCTGGGGTCCTCAGAGGCTTTGTGGTCCTCACTTCCTTCCACAACTCCTGGCTCTTGGTTGGAAGCCACCACCAAACACTGGTTTTAGCAAAGCAGCAAATTCAGTCAACAAAATATTCCCAAACAATTCCTCTTTTCTGCTTGCCTGCACTCAGACCAAACTGCAGAGCATGGCAGTGCTGGGGTAAATGGCTTGTTGTGGGCTGGTGCCCCTGCCTCTGGTTTTTAGTCAGAAATGCCTGGTTCAGCTGAGGGAATGACCCTCCTGGGGGACTGGAGCATGCCCAGGATACAGCTCCCTGCAGACAGGCAGCACCTGGCAGGGACAGGCTGCTCTGGGCTCCTCCTCACCTGTAAACCACATCTTCCAGTCAGCAGTGCAGGCAGGGTGGCCTCAGTGTTCAGTCATGTTGGGTGTGTATCCCTAACTAAAGTTTGTTTCCCTTGCTTTGGCAGGATTTGGGGATGCCAAAGCTCCTTTCAAACATAAAGCAATGATGTGGCATTCAGCACAACTGGGGAACCCAATTGTGCCATCTACCCTGTTGGAAAGCAAGAGATTAAGGAAACAACTCCTCTGTGGAGAACTACTGCCTGACCTGTGTTTGACTGGTTGGATGCTGCTGCTGGCAAGCTGGGTTTCACTGGAGCTGAGTCTGTTGGCTCTCCAGGCTGGCTTCCCTGTGCCATGCTGCAGCTGTGATGCTTTCATGGTTCAGCTGCTGAGGAAAGCTGCATGGTTCACTCCTGCAGTGCCCAGCCCCAGCAGGGCCAGAGGAGAGACACGAAGACACAGCTGCCAAAGCAGCAGGCCATGAAAAAGTTGAGATGCTTCTCAGGGAGTACAGTTATTTTTTCATCCCTCCTCCCCTTCCCTGAGCCCATCCCCTCCCATATTTGGTCCTTGATTTGCCAGGAACACATGCTGTAAAGAGGTCTGAAAAGTTACAGTGATTTCTATTCTGTGGGAACAAAGTATTTCCTTTGTTGTTACTCCTTTGTGCAGCTCTGTGCAAGGCCCTTGCAGGGGGCACAGCAACAAGTGCCCTGTGTGTGAGGGACAAAGCAGATTTCTGGGGTCATGGCTGAAAGGAAAATGTGACTTCTTCCCCTGTTGCCACGATCTTGTTGACTTGCTGGCGTGTTGCACCAAGCAACTCATACAGATTTTCTTCTCGTAACACTAAAGGCTTTTCTTGGTGTGAAAAAAGCAGAGGGTAATGGTGAGGATTTATCACAGGGAGAAGAATTTTGTGGTTGTGCTGGCTGCTTGTCAGCTGTTCATTCTGGAGCAGTGAGCAGGCAGGACAGGCTGGAGCTGTGGAGTGGTTGCCCTTGCCCCTTAGGAATTGCTGGCTGCCCCCTTGAGCAGAGGCTTTGGATGGACTTGTGTGGTCAGGGTTAAAAACCCAGCAATGCCTTCTTCTGATGGGGCTGGAATGGAGGGTTGCAGACAGCATAGAAAATGTTTTCTAAGTATGATAATTTAATTTATTTTTTTTCTAAATAGTCACCTGTAAAGGCTCATGCCAGCTCCCTGAGTTGGGCTGTGGGCATGCTGGGGGACTTCACCCAGCTGTGCCCAGCAGTATCATCTCTTGGAGGATGTGGAGGCTCCCTGTGGTCTCAGGGGCTCTTTCAGGGGCAAACTATTGCCACAGGTATCCATGACTGCCCACACAATTTCCTTTTATCTGCCCCATTGTGCCATAACCCCTGTGTCCCATGTCAGTTTTCTCTGTGGCTGCTGAGACAGTCTGGGTGTTACGTGGTGGCCGTGGACTGGGACATCTCCTTGGTGGCTGCACTGGAGGCTGGAGAGGGCTCAGACTCAAACAGCAAAACCTCAGGTGAGTGAGGAGCAAAGGTCTGAGCTGTTGTTTGATGGTTTTGCCTCCTTTCTGGCCAACTTTTAAAATAATTTTTTCCCCAGGAAGGAACAAGTTTTGAGTGCTAAGAGCAGATTGTCTCCTTGGGACATGCTGGAGGGAGCAGGGAATGCACTGGTGCTGTACCAACACTCCAAAATGTTCCAAAACTAGAAAGCTGCTTGGGGGGAATCCCTGTAGACAGCTAAAGAAAAAAGCCAAACAAAAGCTCCCCCCAATAAAACCAACCAAAAAACCTGCCACTGCTCCTACACCACCCTCCACCAAATTTTCAAAAGGACCAAACAAATGTTTTGGTTGACTGCAGCCAAAATGCTCCCAGTTGTTCATCTGGCAGACATTTAGTGATGTGGTCTTAAAATGTCTCAGGAGGACACATTTGAGGCTCAGCCTTACTGTGCCAGGAGAAGATTTGCCAAAACAAAGGGATCAGGGAAGAAATCCAGCTTTTCAGGTAAGCTCCCCACTCAGTGCCCTCGCAGCACTGAGCTCTTGGCTCTCTCTGAGCCCCGTGTGCCTGGCCAGCCAGAGGGAATGCCTGCTACAGCCTGGCCCAGCAGTGATGGGCTCCCTGTGAGCCTGGCAGAGAAATTAGGTTGAGCAGTGTGTTTCAGGCAGGTTAAAGGAGCCAAAGGGAAGCTTGGTTTTTCTCTCTCCTGACTTTTCCCAGCTTCTGGCAGCAGCTTCCACAATGTTTGCTGGCCCAGTTTTTGTGGGATGATACAGGAGATGCTCCTGAACCTTAGCAATAGCCTCAGCCTCATCAGTGGAGCTGAGCTGATTTTTACTTGCTGATGGTTTTTACTGTCCTGTTTTACTTTCCAGCAGTGCATTGGGGGGTTTGTTTGAAATGAGATGCTCATTTGGCCTCTTCAGTAGCTTTACAGTCCTTGTGTGGTTTGCAAACTCAGTGCAAGCTTTAAAGAGATTTGTCTGAATTCTGGGGCTGTTACTGAAATTGGTTCAGCAGCCTCTCCTTCTGGGAAGTTCCCAGGCCTTAACAGAGGTGTTACAGTGCCAGTGGCTGCTGATTTTGCATTTGGAAGGAGCAAAACCAATTTCCCCAGTGCTCAGGGCACAGGCTTGTTGCAGTGGGACAAAATGTGCAGAGTATTGCCCCTGCAAAGCTCAGTAAGCTGAACACTGAGCAGCCATGGGCCAGACTGAAGAGTGAGGATACAAGAAAAGACCTTCATCATGAGTAATATGGCATGAAACTGCTTGCAAAAGCTAAACTGTGCTTTTCAGTGCCACTTTAAACATCTGAACCCCATGGCCTTTGCCAAGCTACTCTGAACGAGTAGCAGAGGGCTTTAAATTAATACATCTCACTAAAAAATAGGTGATTGGTTTACTCCTTCCTTCCTGTTTTGGCCAGTTAAGTAAAAGCTCCTTGGGGAAAAGGGGTGTGTGTTTCCATGTGTGTATGCATGTGTCTTAAAACTTGCATTGCTCACTTCTGAAGTGTTGCTGAAGTTCTGTTGTGACCTGTTTTATTGTGAAGATCACAGTGATGCCAAATCCCTGCACCAGGCACCGTTTCCAATGCCTGGGGCTCCAGCAGCTGCAGCCTTGCAGTGTGTTGTGTGTCCCTGGTGCACTGCAGCCCTGCAAGGGCCTTGTGCTGTGTGGCTGGATGCACATGGTGGGCTTGCAGCAGGGCACTTTCACCTCCCCTTCCCCTCCTGTGGAAAACAGACTTTATATTCCTACAGCTCCAAAGGGTGAATGCTTAATTCTGTCCCCCTAACCTGCTTAGAGCAAGTGGTGGTGTTACACACAGCTCCTGCTCCCTGAAGGCAGCGGGGAATGTTCCAGCATTCCAAGATTCCAGCACTGAGAACTGTGTGTGTCTGCCATGACCTTTCCAGGGTGCTGGGGATAAAATGTTGAGGCCATTCGTGAAACAAAGAGTTGCAATCCAGGGAGACTGGAGCGTTTTAAAAATGCGCCTCAAAGAGCCAAATGACCTTTACAGGTTTCTAACTAAATCTGAAATGCTTTCCAGAGGCCTGGCAGTGTGGGGCAATGCTCAGCAGCCAGCAAGGCAGACTGGGGGCAGTGGGGCCAGCTGGAGTTAGGGTGTGTGCCAGACCACACAGGAATTAACCTGTGCAGGCATTCCTTGGCAAGGAATGCCTCAGTTAAATCTCACAGGTCTGTGTGTGTCATGGGTTTGAAATGAACCACAGAGTGAGCATTGGACTGAGGGCACCTGGCAACTCCTGGAGTGGGGTGGGGGGGCTTATTCAGCCCCTCTGAGAGCTGGGAAGCATCTCTGTGTCTTCCAACTCGATTTAAAGGTACAGCTGCCAAAGGCAGAGCCAGCCCTGGCCAAGCTGTGGTGCTGGGGTGTGAGATGGAGGCACGCAGGTGTGGGGTGCATGTTGGCATAATGGGGTATATGTGGTTCTTAGGGTTAGATTTTATGTACGCACTGAATTAATGTGTGTAAATACACATGTACATCACTCCCCACACCACCCCCTATCCCCTCCAACAACGAAGCTGGGGAGACAAATCAACCCAGCCGAGCCAGGGCAGCTGTGGTGAATGAGCTGAACCGGACACCCAGTGAGTGAGCTGGGGCACGGGGCACCCCCCACACCTTCCCGGGCCGAGGTTTGTTTGGAAAGGAATGAAGAGCTCACAATTGCACAGCCCTGGGATGCCGGGGGTAGGACACATGGGAAGGGGGATGGGATGTTCAGGGAAGAGGGGTGCTGCTGGAGGAGCTTCTCCACAGGAATTTGGCTCCTCCATCTGGGCTCAGGCAGGATGTGATCCCTGTGTGTAAGGTGTGTGTGCGATTTGTGGGGCTCCGTCTGTGTGCGTGGAGTGTGTTGGGTCCTGTGTGTCTGTAGGGTGTGTGGGGAGTGTGGAGTGTGTTGGGTCCTGGGTGTCTGTGGGGTGTGTGGGGTTCTCTGTGTGTCTGTGGGGTGTGTGAGGTTCTGTGTGTGTAGGGCATGTGTGGCTGCCCCAGGTCAGGGCCATGCCATGGCTTTCCATGGACACAGGAACTCTGGCAGCACCCAAGCTACCTTCCAAGAGATTTCACTTGGGCACGGAGGCTTTGTTTCATATTTTATTGAATTTCATTTATATTAAATTAAAAATATATTTCTGACAGATTCATGTAACAAAAAGGCAGAACAGTTTTCAAATTGTTCAGCTGGGATGAGCGTGGGTTGATGCAAGGTGGGTCGCAGTCTACATTTGCCTTAACAAACAGATAAAGCTCTACCCCAAGGACCATGAGGAGAAACTCCGGGCTGCACACGGGAGTGGGGAATAGAACCACACAAAGAGAAGATCCACAGGTTTCTTCCCAGCTTCCAAACAAGACAAAAGGGAAGGGAAAAAAAGAAAAAACCCGAGAAACCATGAAAAGGAGGGAAATTATGCTAAAATATGTACCTAATATTAACCCAGGTCAGTAAGTATTTTAACAGTGTATAATTCTCAACAGCTAAAATATGAGAAACGAAAGGTTAAAGTAACATTACGCCACACACGATTGGCATACCCTACTGTGTAAGCAAGTGCAGAAAGTCTGAACACACCACAACAGTGCTAAAACACGGAATCACACAGAATGCTGAAAATGGTACTTCTAACCAAAACCAGAAGGTGGGAAGGGAGAGAAAGGAAAGGGGAGAAGAGGCTTAAATCACAAGCAAATTACCTATATACAAATCAACCCTAAGGACAATTATGTTCCAAACAATGGTGTTCACAAGGAAAATAAAAGCAACATTATCCTTATTTACAAATGCAACTAGCTGTGTCTTTAACAAGCTATAAAAATACTATTCACATTTTCAAAGTAACATACAGTAGGTATTGAATTTCTTTTTATTTTTGTTTCAGAAAGGCAGCTAACTCTGAATGCATCACTTTGCAAGAAATGAGTGTCTTCCCCAACATGCTGACACTTCTCTTCTTCTGAAGGTACTTCATAAGGCAGAAGTATTGTTGTTTTATATTGTGGCTCTTTCAGAAGGCGGAGCATTGGCAGAAACCCGGACCACCCCATTGGTGCTGCTGGTTCTTCTGGGCTGGGCCATGCTGACACTGTGATCAGGAGTCACCAGGAGCTCAGGGCCATCCCAGTGTCACCTGCCAGGTGGGAGTCTTTGATCCCAGGGGGACAGTAATGTCATACCCCGGGCCTGAATTTGAGCCTCATCTGAAAAGTCAGTGGTCCAAGACCACCACCAGGTCAGGAAATACAATTTGGCTATCTCTGTTCTTAGAAAGAGACTTCTTTTCCCCTCAGTTTCCCTTCCCTATACAAGGACTGACACCTATTCAGCAATCCCAGCTTACAATAGTGGGGAAGTGGCAAAAACCGGGCAAAAGAAGGGATTTAAAACCATGGTGAATAATGTAGCGAATGGGTATCAATTTCCATCTTTAAAATGCTAATAATAATGACCAGTTTTCTCATTCACCTGCATTCTCCTCTTGCATTACCCCACCATAAGTACCCCCACAAGCAGCCAGACCCTCCTCCCATCCCATGTCCAGTGATTTCATGCATTCAAAGTTAGCTACCCCTACACAGCTGCTCAGTTAATAATCGACCCATTTAACAGCAGGACCAGTTTATGCTACATATGTCAGAGTACCTTACCTCGAAAGAACGGCATACATATCTACACTTAGAAAATACCAGTCACAGTTCTCTACTGTGGTTATCCCAAAAGGGTTTAGTCTTCAGAGTGCTATGGACAATACAGTGTTTCCCACCTAGGAGAGCTCCAAGGTTGAGCTGGGGACCAAAGGGTGCTCAGTGACAGCCGAGGGCTGCGTGTAGCTGTGGCGCTGGTGACACCTGAGCCAGCAGCCTGAGGGTGCTGGGCAGGGTGCAGGATGCACCTTCCCCCCCAGGGCTCATCCACAGCACAGCTGGAGCGTGATTTCATGGCTTGTTGATCGGCAAGGGCAGAAGAACCGGGACACAACTACTCACACTGCCTGACGCCTTACAAAGCTCCCCTCAAAACCTCTCTGCCAAGGTGCACAAAGCTCACTCCTAAAATTAAATACAAAAGAAAAAAACCAAACAAAAAAAAACAAACCACCCCAGCTTTGACTCCTTTCTGTTGGGATGTTCTTGGGCTTCCCCCTCACAGCTTTTCCTGTATTGCTGCCACAGAGCCCAGCTGGAGGACGCCCTGGGCAGAAGGTGTCCCTCTGGCTCTGCTCAGGAGATGAGACTGGCTGCAGTTCAAAACCCACCGAGTCCCACCACCATCAGCCAGACCTGAACACTCACACAGTTCCCTAAAAAGTGCTCTGCCTTGCCCAAACTTAGAGGCAGATCCCAGCCACCACTGCAGCAGCACCACCAACAGCCTCAGCTGCCTGTGATCTCCTCAAGAGCAAGGAGCCACCATCAGAACAAACCCCTATTCCACACAGTGGTAAATTAAAATTGCGCTAAAATAACATTCAAACTAACACGGAGACATGATTTTTGGACACTTTAGAGTGGTGCTTCTAACCACACAGCTTTATTTTTATTAGTTCCCAGTCTGAAAGCCCAATTTGTAACAATGACCCATCTTTGTAACAAATGCGTAACTACAGGCAGAAAATAAAAAAGAAGGAATCCTGCACACACAGTGGTGCTTCACTGAGGCTCCTCTGTGGGACAACTGCAGCTCCTTGCTTGATGGAACACAAGCAGTACAGCCAGCCACCCTACCCCACCCAGCCCTGGCTTTCTGAAAAGCAATCTGAACCCATATCCAAGATTTTTACATAACCACAGATGAGCTGTTTCTTCAGCAGCAGAGGTTGAAGACCCACAGAAGTGAGACTATAGCAAGTGACAACTGGAAATGAGCAGGTGCAGAGACTTCATGTGCCACCACCTTTTGAAAAAGCCTTGCCCAAGGGAAACAGGTGACATTGTCCCCTCTGAGGTGCACCTGAGAGCCAAAGGGGAGACTGAAAACTGCAGGCCTGGCTCCCATTATTCTAAAGCCTCTGTTTCACCAGTCACCCTCAAACCAAACATCCTTCCAAGCATGTAACCATCTATCTGACTCCACAGTTCTGAAATGCACACGGGACAGCAGGCTGGGGGCCCTGAGACAGCAGCTGTGCAGGTGAAGGGAGCAGCCACTCCTGACTCATGAGCACTGCCCAGCTGCCAGCCCTGGGCACCTCTGGTGCTCCCATTCCTCCCTCCCTGCAGCTGGCACATGGAGAGGGAGTGTCCCTGGGGGTGCTGCTGGGTGCTGCAGTGGCTGCTGTCCTTTCTGGAAGGATATGCCTGCCCAGGGTTCCCAGGCTGCCATGGAGATGCCTCCAGTCATCCTGGGGAATTGCATGAGCAACAGCCTCACCCTGCCTTGTGCCAGTCTCCTCATCTCCCAGCCAGAATGAGGGAGCTCAAACAATCCCATCCTTCTGTCAGCTGCCTCCATGATGGGCAACATCTACACACACACACACCATTAGACAAAAAAAGACTTTTTTGTTATCTGATTTTCCATCCCCAAAACCAAGCTGTATTTCTAGGCTGACTCACCTCAAAACTCCTGCTTCTTCCCTGTGCTGCCCAGCTCTACCTGAAGCTAGGGAAAGACTGGATCCACAGAATCAGGGCTGAGCTGCTCTTCCAGAGCTGCCACCTTCCTTCCTTCTAGGCTGGGATTGGTGGTGGCTGAGGGTGAGCTCTTTAGGGGAAACAGGTGTCAGATCATAGCATATCAGTCTTGCTGGCAAGAAGCACACTTTCTATCTACCAAGTGGTACATCCAGGGTTAATACAGCATTTCTTTGTACACAGAAAAGGATTTCAGGGTACCTGGAACAGACCTACGTGGTAGCTCCTACTGCAGATTTATTTCCATCTCTAGCTACCTGAGAGAGACAACCTGTTTGAAATATAGTTGTAAATACTCTGCTACATCTGAGCCAATGGCCAGATAAAAATCCCTCCTGGCTGTTTTGCAGAAAAAGAAAAATCTGAAGAGATCTGAAGAAGCAAATGTAAAAGCAGTTGGTTTCAGCCAATTACATTACAGTGAGTCAATCGGCCCCAGCGTCTGCTTGCAATAACCCTCAGGTAGGAAACAACAGCTGGGACAAGGAACACTGAAAGAGACCAGGGGAAAATAAGCTGCTCCCTTGCCTTTAGCTCACTGCTTCGTGCCTTGGACAATGGCTGATCCACACGTAGGTAAAAACTGCTCTTGAAAAGCTGCTCACTGCTCTCCTGTCACACAGGCTGTGACAGGAGCAAGGAGAACATTTATAAACAGCAGCCTGCATTCTAAACCCCACACAACCTGAGTGTGCTGTGTGCAGATACTGCTGCAGCTCTAGAGAGTGAATGACACCCAAAGCACTTCTGTTGATAGGCTCACCTGCTGCTTTGTGCTGACAACATGCAGCTTGTGTGTGGATATAGGTGCTTTTGCCCCAAACCTGTCATGCATCACAGAACTTGGCCCTTTCATCCCATATGAATTTGCCATGAACTTGCCATGTGCACTTGCCCAAGTTCTTTCACCATGCCAGCAGCAATACCCAGTAAGGCAAAGATGTGAGTTAGGGACAGCCAGGTGTTCTGCTGATCAGATTAAAGCAGCCAAACACTTCTGCTCTCTGTTTCCCTTTCTTTTTTTCTTTTCCTGTGATTAAACTATCTCTTGCAAAGAGGCAAAAACTTCTCTTCCAGAGGAAAGGGGCAGGGTTCAGGTAACTGCAGCCCTCTGGGTTGGTTCATCAGCAGCCTCAGCTCCACACAGGCCCATTTGTTGGGCAAGAGGCAGGGACTGGCAAGGCATGGAACTCAAGGGCCAGTTTTGGCAACTGCAACTCAAACCAGAAGCTCAGAAAATAATAAAAAAAAAGTGAAGCTGCAGTGTGTGGAGTTCTCCCTCATCCCAAACCACTGTGTTAATTAAGCCTCTGCCTGTCCCCTGCTATCCCAGACCCCACAGCATCAGTCTGCATGGCTCATCCTGGCTGCCAGCAGAGCCCAAGCTCCCGTTCCAGCTTTCCTGCTGCCCCACTTGCAGGAACCTCGGCATTTCCATGTTACTTAATATATTATAGCACACCCACAGTCAACAAATAAAATTAATAAATAATTCAAGCCTTGTAAGAAATAAAATGTTAAACTGTTAAACCCCACCAGTATTTACATTTGGATTACTCCATGGGCTTGTTTCTAACATGAGCACTACTTCATTACCAGAGGAACAAACGGGCCTCACCTTGTGTGAGCAGCTCCATCCCCGTGCCTGGCTCTGGAGATGTGCCTGCCTCTGCCCCAGCAGCCTCTGAGTTCATCTCTGAATTCCAACACCTGAGCTGCACCAGCGTTGCATTTTAGATTTCTTCTCCATTAGGAGTTACTCTGTTCCAAGACTTGTTCAGGGACAAATCAACCTTTCTCTACCTACCTATGGTACTGCAGGCAGCTGCTGTGCTGAAACAGGACACCCACCCTGCTGTGCTGGTCTCTGTCCCCAGGCAGCTGGGCAGCACTGTCCCAGCCTGGCAGACCTTGGCCTGAGCATCAGGTGACACCCTGAGCACTGCTGTGGGCAAACCTTCCCTGGAGCAGCCACCCAGGGCCTCATGGCCCCCTCTGTGCCCCTGTCCCACTCAGATGGTGAGGAGATACCAGAGGCAGCAGGAGAGGCCCCTCAGTGCAGGGTTGTATCCATCCATGCCATGACAGTGCTCTGCTGGCCATGTAATCCTACCACCACAAACCATCTTGGTACCATTTGACCCAAGATCTCCTTTTAACAGCTCAAAGATCTGAACCTTCTCTTTCTGCTTTCAGAACCTTCAGCTTTGTACTTGATGCACACCTGTTGCAGCTGGCCTGGACACACCTGGTGCACAAACAGCTCACTGGCTGAACCACCCCTGTGATCACACACCGTTTGTTTGCCATCTGCTATAAGGGTAACAACCAACCCACGTTCAACATCTCTTCACAGCTTTGGCAAGCTGAGCCTCAGCCACTAAGCTTCAGGTAACTACTGCTTCTTTCTTACTCCCTTCCTCTACTTCCCTAAGATTAAAGGTGGCAAGCTGTTGGAATGGCAGGAATTTAGAGGAGGGTGATGCCCCTCCAGCTGCTGGTTTTGTTGCCAGGTTAGGTCACGCCAAAGATGTCAGCCATAACAGAAGGGCATAAACTGAAATACTGTTGCATCACCCAAGACTACCATCCACCAGGTATTGCTTCTTCCCTTTAGAAGCCTTGATGGATAGAGACAGGCAGCTCTCCAAAGGTACCTGATAGTCCCTTAGATGTTTGGTGGGAAGTAGGCTCACAAATGCTCCTACACACGTGGTCTTGCTGTGCCAGGAGCAAGCCTTGGTGTCTCCAGCCCTTATGCCTCCTGTGCCAGCTCCATCTGCCCCAGGTCTCTAAAAACATCCACAACTCTGGTTTGAAAGAGATTCCCAAAGAGGAGCAGGTCAGGGGGTGTCTACCTAAAAACTGAGGTTGATAAAAGCAGAACTAAGTGCAAGGAGACTGACTCGTACTTATTTACATTTTTGACAGAAAGCTCTGCAAATCATGCACATTTTGACTTCTCGAACCTCGTATGCACTGTCTTCTGTGCCAGAGTAATCCTCCTTTTAGAAAAATGGTATTCTGTGCTGTGCTGCAAGCCAGAGCAGGACATTTGCCTCCCCTGATCCTTTCCAGGGCTTGCTCTGCTGTCCTTCACAGAGCAGCAGGAAGAGCTGGCTGCTCTGTCACTGTATTCTCTGAAGCAGTCACTGCATCGGCCTCTCAGAAGTGGCAGACATTGTTCCAAAGACTTGATTTGCTTCATTTTGGCATTTCCACAGTCACCCTTTACAAATAATTTATATTTCTTTTTTTAATTTAAAATTATTTTGTATTTTGCTGGTCACTTCCATATTGCTTCATTCAAAATCCAGAAAATTCAAATAAAATCAGAGGTTAAGTGCAAACTAACTTTCCAGTGAACCGCTATGTGCGTTTTCTCCAGTCCAGTGTCTGTCTTCCAGTTTAAAGGACCCTTCCCACCCCACCCCACAGAACATCAAACTCTTCAGTTCTCTGTCTTTTCCTCAGTGTTGCCTGACAGCATCCCCAGCTCCCTTCATGACCACGAAGAAGAAAAAGAGGGAAGAATTAGTGACAATCTTTTGAGATGTTTATAGTCAGCAGGTATAAAACAGGAAAGCAAAGCTTTTGGCATACAAATCTTCATTTCTTGGTCTGTTTTTTAGCTTCAAAAGGAACATACTGGAGGTGTGGTTTTGTTACTGTCTTCTGAAAGGTATTTTGTGTTTAAAGTGTTTGTCGTGTTGGCACACATACAAAAATGGTCATGTCAGGTACCAGTTCTGAGCAGGAGTCTCTGTGGCTGGGAATTGGCACAAAAGCACGGTGTGGCTCAGCAGAAGGGTTTAGCTGTATGTGGGAGTCACATTACCATTTCTTGGAAAGCCACAATGAAGATCTGAATGTTTTTGAAAAGCTATGTTAGCCATTTTCAGTTGCTGGGATAGAAAGTGTTAGAGAAAGAAATTGCATTCTCAATCTCAATTACTACGCTATCACACAGGATATAAAAATTGTCCATTTTTCACCCTGATGGAAATTGCACGGAGATTTCCAGGAATGCTGTACAGACTCTCATCAGTTCCTGCTGAAAGAATCAGCCTTTCTGTGGCTTTCCCTGCAGTGTCTGGTTGAATCACTGAGAACGAGCTCCACAGCAGCACTGCCACTGGCCTTTCCCAGTTCCACCTGGCTTCTCTGGGCATCCAAGCCCTTGCATCCGCCGGAGTGGGAAAGGCCAGGTTGTACACTCCTTCTTTCAGTCTCTTTCCTTCCTTCCTTCCAGGTTCCCAACCCAATCTGCAACCAACTCCAAGACATCCTTTCACTTAGAAATATCAAAAATGAGTGAACTGGCAAGAAGAGGAAGCTCATGGGAGAAAGAGAGGGAGGGAGGGAGAGAGGGAGGGAGGGAGGGAGGGAGGGCAGGGAGAAAGGGGGAGCGAGAGGGTACGAGTGAGGCAGCTAGAAGGGGTTGCCTTTCCACTTGAGTGAGAGCACAGCCACTACACCACGGTATTGCGGTGTCTGTAGGGCGGCGGGGGCAGCACAGTGCCAGGCTTCAGGGAGAACTCGGAGAGGTATTCGGGATTCTCTGCCACTATGGGCCGGATGCGTCCGTTCTGTTTGTAAAAGTATTTTGTGCTGTACTCTTGCAGGTAGTCCGGGTGCTGGAGGGTGCTCCGCGGGGGCAGGCTGTGGTTCCAGTAGTCTGGGTTGTCAAAGGCCTTCTTGGCTTTCTCTGGCAAATTGTTCTTCAGGTACTCGGCGTTTTCCAAGGTGTTGGCAAAGGTGTTGAGGTACAGCGGCTCGTTCACGTACTCGTCCTCGGCCTTGGGCTGCCCGTTGGGAGCGCTGTGGTACTCTGGGTTGTCCACAGCTTGGAGATCGCCGTTCTTCCGTCGGGAAACAAACGGGTTCTCCTCCACTGGGTTTAGGTAATCTAAAAAAAAATTAAACATCAGCCAAGAGTGGTAGTAATCCATCTGTGTGACCAGAAGCAGCACTTGGACTAAAGCACCCTCCACCCCAGCCACTCCAGGAACTCCAGATGGGACCAGGAGCCAACTGTGCTGAACACACACTTGTGAAAAGTGAAGTATTTACAAGCTAAACAGACAATATGGGTTTAAACAGATACCTTGGAAGACTGACTTATCAGACACGCTGGCCAGCTAAACTCCAGCTCTTACTGAGCCATAGTCCATGTGCTGCCCCGGACTTCCTCTCACTATGTGATCTACACACCCAAGCACCCAAGACTTCTGCCTCTGCAACCTTGGACCTGTTAGCAAAGCCTCTGCTCTGCAGCTCTTCCAGCCAGAAAACTCTACAGGAATCATAGTTAAGCCTCTCTGCACAAAGCCTATCCCCAAGGGCTAACTTTTAAGACAGCTTCATTTCTAACAGAACAATTTGCCTGATTAAAAACCTTTCATCCCTGAAGGACAAAGGGCCTTGAAGCATTATGAAAAAAAAGTTATACAAATGAGCCCTGGAAAGGGAACAAGAGAGCCTTAGATCAGCTGCAGAATGGGACTTGGAGCAGGTCACAGTTGCCTCAAATCACTTGCTGTAGATTAGCACAGCATTTCCAGCAGCACGGTGCTGCTCAAGGGCTCTGCACACACCCCCACAGAGTCCTGGTGCAAGGGATCATCTGGTTTCATCCAGAATGGGGCCAAAACTATTAAAGGCAAAAGTTCAAGACCCAGTGAACACCTTTGATCCTGCAGCTAAGATGTCACTGAACATGAACTGAATAGTGGGGACATTTTTTTTAGTGATGACAGCCAAGCAATGCTTTGTTTGGAGCCCTGCAGCTGGCACGGGACACACAGTGCCTGGCCACACCCTGACAAGCCCGTGTCTGTGCCCAGGGGGTCAGGCAGGAGCTGCTTTCTCCTGAGCCGCCACTGCCACATCCCTGAGGACTCAGGTGCAGAACTCTGAGGATGCCCAGGCTGCACCTGTATGGGTACATAGATGGGCTCACACTGAATCACTGCAAGGGAGACTCCCTCAACTGCTACTGCTGTGGGCAAGGCCCCAGGGCTCCCTCCATTCCTCCACCATGTAACGCAAAGGACACACAGTAACCACTTGCCATTTACATTTGCATTTATTAATTTCTTTAAAGCTAATGCAAAGCTTTGGAAGCAAATTAATAATGACACATCCCCTTACATCTAAATGACTGCTATCATTATTTAAAGGAAGAAATGAACGAGGGCAAACTGGGAAGTGCAGCATGCTGAGCTGGCACAGATTGGGCAATCTTCCCCTTGTAGTGATGCTCTCTTTAAAGCACATCTTGTTCTTTCAATCCTAGACTTCTCTTGGGTATAAAATGCCAGCTGTGTGTATCAGATCTGTGGTAGGTTCAACATGACATTTACCAAGCACAATGCCAAGAATAAGAAGATCAATAAACAAAGCAAAGTTGGGACTATGGCTGGCTGGAGATAGAGCCTCTCCTTAGAAATGACTGAAGATTTCTGTTTGGGTAAGAAGGGGGCTTGACTTTTTTTATTCTTCTTGTTATTTCTCAAAAGAAAAGTAAAAGGGGGACTTACCAACTTTGACATACTGGCACATTTGAGCATTTCAACGTAGAAAATTCAGGAGAGAAAACCAAATCCTCATGTAAAGGGATATTAATCTAAGCAGAATGCTTCAAACTTGATGGGTAACTAAATGAAGCCATTTTTTGATGAAAAGCTGCCGATGTACAAAGAGAATAAATGCATCCAGGCCAGAGCAGGAGCCTCTCTGGAAAGCCAGTATTTACCTGTTTTAGGTTTGTCTCGCATCGGTGTCATGTACCCGTCCTCATCCAGCTCTCCCCGCACGACCCGCTCGGGAATGAAGATGGTGGGGTCAGCGCTGTACCTCTGGGTGCTGCTGTCCTCTTTTGCCAGCGTTGCCACCTGTTTCTTCATCGTGCCATTGCAGCAGGAGTCTTCAAAGATCTCTGCTGTGGCCCCTTGAGCAGCTGGGGCTTCTGGAATGATGCAGCCCGGAGCCCTGTAGGGCATCGGCACCTCCGCAGCGTAGCCGCCGTCGCGGTACACAAACTGGTTCTGTTGGGAGAAAGAACACAGCATGGGAAAGGAGGCTCCCCAGGGGAGAAGCTTCCAGAGCAGGTCACAGCTGTGCCTCCTGTGCCTGCCCTGCCCAGGCTGCGCTTCCAGCATTGGTGTGGAGCCACAAAGCATCCGTCTGCCCAGCGGGGCTCAGTGGGGAGAGAAGTGGGGCAGGAAAACTTGTCTCCTGCTGGGCACGGGGAGGCTGGACACTCACAGCTGCAAGGAGTGAAGGTGGTATCTCCTCCGCTATTATTCTGGCAACCTCCCCTGATTTCTCATCAAAGCCCTTTTAATCCCAAGTTTGGGAAATCCCCTCCTGACTGGGGTAGAAGCCACACTCGTCTCTGTTTATTCCTGGGGTGATGCTTTCAGTGTGTCCTGTGGTGAGAATCATGGGGTCACCCACACCATGTGCAATTCCATCAGGATGTGCACTTCAGGCTGCTGGCCTGTTTGTACTGACACCTCAACTCAGTGGTTAAGCTCTTGTCAGCACAAACATGCAAGGAACTTCCAACATCATGACCTATAGATAGGAAGGAAAGATGCACAGATTCATCCAAGCCTTTTTCATAAAAGCTTTTTCAAGAAAAGTTGTCAGAATTTTGGGTGTGGGTCCTTAGAGTCTGCACACAAATCCAGGCTGAGTCTGGAGATCTTAACTATTTGATTCCATACATATATACACTTCATTACCTGTTAGCTTTGGGTCATTTGTGAAAGAAAAAGGAGTTTGAGAAAGAAAAATAAGTAGGGAAGAAAAGAAGAAAGCCTAAAGGATGAAGGCTGAATGTGAAATACTTACTCCTGACATAGGGGTGTTGGTGGGAGGAGGGCTGTGTCCAATTTCACTCTAATAGGAAAGAAAATTGGATGATGGATACATAAGGAGAGGCCATGAATGAAACAAGGCACATGAGCTGTATGTGCTAATTGGGAGAACATGCACATCAGTCAGATTTTCTAACTGGACCCAAAATTCCAAGTCAGTCAGGGCAAATGTCTCACCCCCAACAACAAGCTGTGTGTGTCACCAGTGTTAGACAGAGCCACTGGTCCCACCTTGGCTTCTGCAGGTAAAGGCCATAACAGAAGAAGGAACATAAGAACCTTTACCAGATGTTACTTTTTTAAAGGGAACTGACACCAACGGCCAGCAACACTGGATACAGAGCTTGCAGCAAGCCTCCAGCTTCACAAGTTACTTGTGCTAGAAGATTGGGGCAATTGGGAACACCCTGAAAACTGGAGATGCTGTGATTACCTCAGAACCCTCCAAATTTACAGTCCACTTGTAATAACACACAGGCAAGGACAGGCTACAGTGTAGGATATGTTAGATAAATGGATTTAAAAAACCCTGAGCCTGCCAGATGCTGCTTTGAAGCCCCACTGAAGGCTCAGAGACACTGCACTGTTGCTTTTTTTCTCAACCTGGAGATAATTTTAGTAAGGAGGTAATATAAGAGCAGATCTTTATCTGAAGGCAATCAGGGCAGTTACGGTAAGATGTCCACAAAAGAAACACTGGGATGTATCACACCCCTTTCATTTACATCTCCCTGTTTCCATGCAGGCAGTCCCATGAACTTCCAAGGTTGGTTCATTGATTCTGGATGAAAAAGGGCAGAGCTGTCTTTGAAGTACTCTCAGTTTGTATCTTTCAGTGATGTCTGGAAGACAACTTAGAAAAGCAAATCTTTTGCTAATAGGCTTGACTTGTGCACACAGGGCTACACCCCTCTGCCAGGAAAAGTTTACAAGATTAGCAGCTTAAAAAAATACTGTTCTGGGATGGCCACATGATGTGTCTGTAGGCTCTGCCCATCCTCAGCACAAAAGGCCAAACTCACTGTTGCATCTTTAGCTCTTCTTGCCTATGACTCTCAAATTTAAATACAAACTCTGCAACTATAAGAACACAGTAACAGGTCCTGGTAGCACAGCCCTGTCCCAAGGCATTAGGAGACAATGGACTGCCATTAATGTGTTTATTGCTGTTTTTGCTGACAAGAGCCCTTCCAGACTGCCGTGCCAATTAAGATCCCCATAACTGTGTTTTTCATGCCTCCCCTTCAGTGCTGTGCTAAACACATCTGTCTTGCAACACCCCTTACCACAGAGCCTTACCCATGGCTCTGTTCCACCACTGCTGCCTGCACATTTTTTTACTTCTTTACTGTTTTTCCCCATGAGCTGATACCCTGTGGCCAGTGTTCCATTAGAACAGGAGGCAAAGGAAACAATTGTGGTGCCATTTAGTTGGCTTGAAAATTTAATATAATTGTTTAAGTGTCCTTAAATTGACTGGTAATTGCAATGTGAGGTCATATTTTGTAGGCTTCCAAGATTACCCTCAGACAACTCTTATTGGTCAGGACATGAATCACACTGTGAGAAGAAAATGTATTTAAATTTTACCATGTGAAATATAAATAACTTGTTTTGTATGTGAAATCCAATTTACTTTGTTGATTTTTTTTTTTAGCAGTGGTGGGGGGTTGTTTTTGCATTTAAAATACCATATTGAAAAAACCAGCAGGTGTTCCTTTACTGAAAAGCCCTAGAATTTTGGATTTCTGATCCTAAAAGTCTCACCAGAATTATCATCTCTGTCTTTTTGAGATAGACAGAGACCTTAGTGGCAGGTTGCTCCAAGACCTCACTACACAAGCCTACTTAAGTAGTCTCAGCTTCTTACTGCTTAAGAAGTCTCATACTAAAAAAAAAATCAAAAATCAATCAATACTGGCTCCCTTTTGATGGTGTAATGTGTGTTATATCCATTAGTTGTGGACTGCACACATCCATTGACAGGGGAACTCATCACACTCCAGAAGGAGGCTCACTTTTTTAACTGCTCACAAGCAGAAATGCCCAAGACTTTGTTCTGAACACCACAGGATTGAATTTTAGGCAAAAACGTGACAACACAGAGAACCAATAAAACCCAAGAAAATATCTCCTAAAGCATTTTTCCAAGGCTCTCTGGTATGAAATACCAGTGACACATCAGCTGTTATAACAGCCAATGTTTGTGTAAAATGAGCCTCGATCAGAGTGGTAAATAACATTTCTGTGAGTATTGGCTTGTGGTATTGCTTCCTATTTATTAATTTCATTTTCTAATTCCTTGCTTCTAAAATCTCTTGAAGGTAAATATCTCCTCCTTTATAGCAGGGACATAATATTTTCTGGCTGCATCTTAAACTGTAATGAAATCACAAGCCTTGTTGGGTGCAGCCCCCTGGCAGCTGCAGAGCTGGTTTTCCTGGCCACCCACAGAAATGTTGATGGGGTTGCACAATCATCGCTGCTCCTTGCTCTCAAGCAGCCTGCTAAACTCGTGGGACTGAAAGATTTCTCTCTGCTAAGGCAAGACTTAGCCAGCATGAATGTACACACACGTTTGAACCCACTCTGACAATGCTCAAAGTGCATAAAACCCAACCCCCTCTTCCTCTCCTGCTCCTGTTCACGAAAAGCACCAAACACAGAGCAGGAGTTAAACACTCCCGGCCTTCCCACTGGGATGCTGCTCCCAAGTCCTGTCAGGGGCATCCTGTGCTCCATGCCTCAGGCAACTCCATGATTATCTGCCTTAAGCAAGCTCTGGCAACACTTTGTTCATCAGTCCTGGGCTGTGTGGCCCCAGCAACACCTCACTCTCCTCCTTCCCCCAGAAACTCTTTACCTAATTTCACACCCAGGGAGTATCCGGGCTCCAGTCACCAAACCAAAGCACTGTGAGATTCGAGACCTTGCTGCCAGCACCAAAACGTCAGCAGTTCTGCAGGAAAGAAAGCTGATTTATGCAACTGGGTCTGAATAACATTTGGGATGTTCTGGTGGGGCTGCAGGCAGAGCACACAATGCTGAGTGTCCCACCAGCCCCCAAGTAAACTCCAGCGACATTCCAAGGGAGCAGCCTGGTATTTACAACTGATCCAAACTCAAATTCAAATAGGAAAGACCATTCCAGAAAAACAGCCACCTCTGCTTGGCTGCAGTCCTGCTTCCACAGAATTTGCAGATTGCTCTGCCCTGCTCCAGACAGCAAACATTTCTGAGATGAAAATCAAAGGAAAAAACACGCACCACGAGATCACTGTGTAATGTTAAGCAGAAATGGAATGCTGTTTGTATAGTAACTGCTAGAAGGCTTTGCAGACCTCTGGGGACTTCTGGTCCCAGCCCCAGCTCAGAGAAGGGCCATATATAAAAAGAAAGAAATAGACACCTCCCTGGGCTGGTAAGGTTCAAGCATATCCTCCCTACAGCTCACAGCACCTGACACAAGTCTGGCATTCCTTGGCCATGAAGTTGGGGATCTGGAAATCTTTATGGGAAATGATGAAGTCCCAGCCCATGTGTCACATGCTTTAACTTAAGTGTTGATCACAAGTACAGAAACAATGTAAGCATCAGCCTGTGTGAAGGGTTTGCTCCAGTCTCCAACAGCTGCTTCTTCTACGATGGAGACACAAAACATCCAGCTTAGATCAGTGAGGGAAAAATAAACAGAAGAAACAAAGACTGAGTCTTTTTCTGCATCTAAGTTTTTTTCTGGCTGCTGTTTGCCAGAGGACAGGTAGGATTTGCAGCCTGGGCCCTCACTCAGTTCCCTTAGGCTGCCTGTGCCAGCTGGGCATGCCAGCCAGTGTCCTGGCAGAAGGGTGGGGTTAAGCCATCCCTGAACCTGCCCAAAGTCAGTAGGGATGTTTCCCTGGCCCCCTGGGTTCAGGTCAGTGCTGAGCAACTTGGCAGCTTCAGATGAGTCATCGCCACTTTGTTCTCTTGTAACAGCTGTTTTCATACTTAACTCCTTAAGAGTTAGCTCTCTTTAACTTTTGTGGCAGTCCATATGGATTGGGATACCCAAGCTGCCTTCTAGGACTAATTTATTCTGGCCTGTGAACAGTAAATGGCATACATCACAAACAAAACATTGGCATAGTGGATTGGGAAACAACATTGAGTACTTCCTATGCTGTTAGTGGAAAATACCAGACATAAACCACATATTTTCAGTCTAACACTTCAAGCAGAGAAGTCAAATGAAAATAATGTCTTAAGAAATGCCCAATTTGGGCACGAAACTCAGTATCCAGCTACAGTGACAGGAGAAGGGGAAATGCTTTTCTGTAGCCTCATCTCTTTGAGCCTGATACCTGGGCTGGAAATAAAAGCATTCTCCTGCTATGTGGCACCAAAGGCTTGGGAACCCAGCTGTTCTCTGGAGCTCAGAAACTGCACCCTGCCTGCCTCCAGAGGGGCTGGCACACGGATTTCAGCTGGCACAATGGGCACTTTGAGCTAAGCATGACACAAGAGGGGAGACACAAGGATTCCCTTTGCCTTTTAATTTGCATCTGCTGCAAAGTCACTGATGCACCTGAGTGTCAGAGCAGAGCAGGAGGAGAGACAGCTGGCATTGCCCATCTTTTCCTTTCAATCCCAGTGACTCCCCCATCCTTCCTGTCACCTATGACTAGCTTTCTGTCACTCTCTTTCTTAATACACTCTCCAAGACACTTTGCAGTAAATGGCACCTTTTAACACTGAGCCAATTCCCCACAATTTGAAAGGCACGAGGTAGCATTTCCCACCTGTTCTAACAATTCCCTGTGGGACAGAGGGGTCAGTGCTGCTCCTGCTCTAGCTGTTCAAAACACAGGACCAGCAGCATCTCCTTTTCTCTACAAACCTCAAGCTTCAAATCCCAAAACAGGGAAAGGATGAAGAATAGGACCAAAACCACAACACACCCATGATTTGTGATTGTGACATGGACGACAAAAAAAAAAAAAAAAAAAAAAAAAAAAAAAAAAAAAAAAAAAAAAAAAAAAAAAAAAAAAAAAAAAAGGGCACAAAAGAAAGTTGATGAGCGACCCTGGGAGGAGCAGCAGCCCCCTCCTCTGAGCACACTGCACTGCCATCTTCCCCAGCCTGTTTTATACAGTAATCAAAGGATATTCTGAGCCTCTCAAAATGCCATCAACCCTCATTGAGAATGAAATAGAGCACATCTCCATCGAAGCCTTTACAGCAGTAATCATTGCCACATGCTGGCCTGAACAGGGAGCTTTTACAGACAAAGATGGGTTTTAAAAATAAAATAAAAAAGCCTTCCTAAAATCTGAATAGAAACTTGATGATAATCTCCCAATTTTATTATGCAAGGGGGAAAAGAAACCCATAATTGTGCACTCTTGGTCTCTTAAAGCAAAGAATAGGCTTCTTGATGAAATGCTGAGTTGATTTAGAGCAGGGCTGAGGTTCTGGTGGCAATAATAGTCTAAAAGAACTAACCATCCAGCTGATTTGGATAAAATAATCATTTTTCAACATTCTAAATCTACACTTCATCTGTGCCTCCTCCCACTTCTCCCAACTGCATCTTTTGGAGAGTCTTTTTATAGCTTTGAAAATTATTTTCCCCTTTCCTCCTGCAGCATTCAACAAGAAAGACAGACTCTTTACTCTGGCTAACAAAGGGCGTTTTTTTAGGCTGTGCTGGCATTTAGCTCCATTGCATCTATGTTTAGAAAGTACAGTATTTAGTGTTTATTTGACAGGATGCTCCATGGTCCTCCTGCCACCTAGGAGTGCTCCCAAGGCATTATCCCAGGAGTCCCACTGCCCTGGGACACTGAGCACTCTGCACCTTGGGGGCCAGACTGGTGTTTAGGAGGCAACTCCCTGCAGCTCTGCCTGGTGCACTTGCAAATGATGGCCCTGTGTATTTTTTAGGTGCTTTTATTATTTTGAGAAAAGCACTAATAGTGTTCCTCACAAATGGTTATTTTCCATTAACAATTTCTGCTTCACATCTCGTCACAGAAGGAAAATTTTCTCCCAGCTCTCATAATTATTTCCTGACTCTCAGTCCACTTTTCCATCACTGAATTATGTAGAGTTGTTTAGCTTGCTGTTTTCCAAGAATGCCTCATCAGTGCAGTGTAAAAATATTTATTACTTACTCTTTTTATATCTATTGACTTTTTCTTTTCAGGATAGAAAAGAAAATGGATCAGCTGTGAGCTCTCTTCACTGTTAACACAGCCAGCAGCTATTCATGGATCAAGCAGATGCTGCCTGATTTTAAACCAGTTTATATTAAAGCTCAATGAATTTACATGTCACGCATCAAGGATGGAAGCAATGAACAGCTACAGTCTCCTCCACTGATTCCACTGAGCCTGCAGAAAGTATGTGAGGTGGTGATTTTGTTGTTAATCCAGATCACAATTTGCAGTAGCCAAAATACCATCCAATTCTTTAGGAAAGTCTCTAACTCTGTATGCCTGACTCTAATGCTACATGCCTGAATACAGAAGCCTGAATGTGACAGAAAATAGCTAATGCATTAAAAATGCTGTCTTAAGGCACTTCCCTGCAAAATCATGACTTAATTTGACCAGTTGGTCCTGATAATCAGTTCAGATTATCAGGAGTTTACTCCTAGAGAGATATCCCTGATTTCAGCCAGCCTGTCTGCAGGGCAAGAGACTAATTGCCATAAAGCACTTTCAAAGAATTCTCTGGGAAGACCCTGGAATCATCTATTCCATTTGAGTCCTCCACAGGAATTTTCTTCCTTTCACCCCTAGCAAGCCTAGCAAGGTTTAAAAAGGGATTTAAATACACCTGTTCTAGATACACATTTTTAAGAAGCTTTCCTTTTTTTAATGTAAAATATTAAGACCAAAATAATGTTTCATGTAATATATTTTATAGTGTATTTTGCCTGCTTATTCTCAGCACTCCTTCATTCAGAGCAATGAAATTAGGCTGACTGGTATTAGTCTGGGTTCATCTCCTGCTTCTCATGGCCAAGGCTGGCCTAGTGCTACCCACACTTTCAACAAAGTCTAGAAACACCCAGAAGAATTTTCCAGAAAAAAGTAAATAGGAAAAAAAGACTTGTGATGGTGTGCCAGACACCAACTAAACACTAACAGCTCTTGGGAAGTGCTTAATGCAAAAGGCAGAGCAGAACAGACAGGAGGCTCCTACCTCTGGAATTAAGACTTGGGAAAGCAGAAAATGGGAATTGCAGCTCTTAAAAGGGGCTTGGTGGACTTTCAGAATTACCCCAAAGCTCTGAAGGCAGTAAAGGCAGCCAGTTGCTTGGGCTTTCCTAGGGACACACACAAAATGTAGTGTTCAGCAAAAAACACACAGAAGGGCTGATACAAACTTCTCTAAGTAATCATGCAGTTTTAAAGAAGCAAGAGAGTTAATACATAGTTACTCAGAGTAATCATCTGAAACACTATGAAATGCTTTGAATCAATGTCTACTTCATTTACAAGACCATCTGTTCTGGCATTGGAGATTTTATTGCCACACTTGCATAAGGAAGTGACAGAGGCAAAAAAATGACTTAAGATTTTCAGGAAGTTTTTGATTACCTTTTAAGGTGCAGCAATTAAAGAAAAGGGATAGAAATAACTAAAGACCATAACCTGACAGACTGCCCTAAGAGGTATCAAATTTAGGGGAAGATCTGGTCATTATTTTTTGAGAAGATACTGCAGAAGCAGAAAGGTGACAAACACCACAAACAAACCAAAGAAAGACATCTGTGTTGTCATTATTTTACAGCAAACACATGCAAATGGTAATATCCTGTTTGGCCTTTTGAGCAGAACAATCAGAGAACCACAGAATATCCTGAACTGGAAGGGACCCACAAGGATCATCAAGTGCAGCTCCAGCCCTGCACAAGAATCACACCATGATAACCAGAGATTTCTGAGAGCTGGCAGCTCCTTAACTCTAGCACAAAAAACTGCATGGCAGGCAGGAACAGGATCCAAACCCTGCTAAAGAGTCAGCATTAATTGCCCAGTGAAACTGTGATGCATATTCCATCCCACATGATACAATCAAGACAATCTTTCTAAAAAGACAAACTCCACCTCAAATAGAATTTCTGCACTTGATGCAGAAATTAAGAGACAAGAGACTCTTGTCTATGCTATGCCAGAAGGTTGAACAAAATGCTTTTAATGGCTCCATGCAGCCTGGAGGCCTCTTCACATTCATTTTGGGTTAACTTCAAGATGAAGCAGTTTTACTGCCATCAGTGCCATGTGGCCAGGACACACCTGGAGAAAGGACTTGGGCAGGAACCCTTAATTGCCTTCTCTTACAGGAAAAGAAATGGAGATCAGGTGCTGCTGAAGCCCTGGACATGAGAGGAACAATGGTCAAACCATGAGTCCCTCTGATGCCTCACTGTCCCATCTGGGTCACCAGAGACTGATGCCCTGGGAAGGCTGACCTGGAACAGACTCAACAGAGCTGCAGAATAAAGCAGAGATTTATTGAAAGGCCTTTAGGGTGCACCTTGGGCAGGACAAGAGCCTGGCCAGGGCTACACCCAAGGTGGACCCAGAATGGTCACAAAATGGACAAATGGTCACAAGGTCTCACACTTTTGTAAGTTTTGGTCCATTTGCATATTGGATTTTTATTGTCCAATTACAGCTTCAGGCTGTGAGGTCCCATCCTTCTTGTTTTCTCTCTTCAGTCCACTGTTGTTTGTGTTTTTGGGCCTGAAAACTTGTACCCCCTTGGTCTCCAGCAGGAAAAGGATTTGTTTTGTCTGCCTGCTCTGTGAAGAGCTGAGTGACACTGAATGTGAGGCTCAGAACTGCACCCCTGGGCAGCACAGAGTCTGAAAAACATGCAAGCTGAAACTTGAGGCATCACCTCCTGGCTTTGCCAAGGGGAAAGGATGCTGCACTAGCAGACCTAAGGCCCTGCCAGGACTGCTGCAGTGGCACACCAGATACTGCTCAGAGAACTGAAAACTGGCTTGCAGCATCCCACAGTCTGCTTTAGCCAAGCAGGATAGTCTCCATGGACATATGGATTAGACATCTCTGAAAAAAAATTCTTTGATACTTAATTGCAGGGTGGGCAGGTGCTTCCATGATATACAGTGTATGGAATAAAATTCCAGGGACAGTATCAGTGAGTAATAAACAGTATAGACAGTTTTCATCAGGAATCAGCCAGGGATTTAGAGCAAAAAGCATCGTGAGGCACACAGAGTGCTTGCTGTATGAGCATTATCTCTGCACACACAGGACAGCACTCGTTACAAATACCTGAATGAATCATCTAATGGATGTGAATGCAGGACACTGGAGCACTAGCTGGGGTCCTGTGCTCATGGAAACACTGCCCAGGATTCAGCTTATCTCTCAGGAGCACAGAGCTTCTAAAACTCCATTTTTCTGGAGTATCTCTAGACAGTGGAAAATGAAAACTGGAAAAAGCCAGAGACAAAATTGCAACTGAAGAGTTTCAGATCCAATGAAAGAATTCAATTTAGCTTAGGATGGTCATTTTTATTTAAAAGCTGCAGCAGTCACAGAGTGGACTGCACAACAGAGGCCACTCTTAGGCTCTGCTCCCAGCAGCACAGGTAGGGCCCAAGGACATGCCAGCAGGGAGCCAGTGTGGATGTGATGGAAATGCTGATGCTGTGTCTGAGCCTTGCAGCTTCATAAATCTCTGTAACCCCTGGAGGAAGAAGGATGTGAGACTTCCTCAGGAGCTGGCAACTTCCCAGAAGCCTTCCCTCTCTCCAGTGTTGTACCCACAGGCTGCAGCACTGCAGTGTTAATGCACATAATGCTCTTTTCTTCCCATGGGCAGGAGTGTTTCACACAAGCCTCCTCCAGTGGTGCCTCTCCCACCAAGAAGCTGCAAGGATTTAGACCTGAGACCACTGCAGGAAAACTTCAGGGCTTTCCTGAGAAAGTAAATGCTCCTGTTCTTCCTTCATTCCTTGACTTCAAAGCCTATGTGGGAGAAGGTTCATGATCTCCTTACTTTCTTCCTGCCCAATATCTGACCCCTTGGGGCTGTGCTGCTGGAGCATTCAACCAACACTGTCAGCACAAAGAAGGAGCACAGTGCCCTGACTGACTCCTGGCCACTAAAACTGCCATTGGAACAGCTAAGCTGGGACATACAGTATCTTTCATGCTTCTTATCCCTGAAAATGACCTGGAGATCACGAAACTCTTGTCTGTGTGTTCTCCTTCACCAAAATGCATCACAATCTCCCCACAAAATGCAATTTGCCAGACACAGTGATCACAAACTCCCTGAGCTGTAGCCATTCATTTGGTGTCCATGGCTGCAGCAGCACCATAATGAGTTTGTGCAATATCAATATGCTAAGCTAAACAAGCATAAATCAGAGACCATCCAAAGGAAACACTGAGACAGCTTCAGACAAGTGCAGATAGAGAGCTCTGACAGCATTTCAAAGCTGTGTGGTTGCTGTAGCTGACATCCATCTGTACTGAGCTATGCACAGCAGATGCAATATTACCTTAAAGGAGCCACCGTGTTGTGTTTAAATCAATCTTCACTAAAAGAATAGTTACACACCCAGAAACTGAGGGCTTCACAAAGGCAACAAAATTTATGTGGCTTTCTGCACACATGTATTACCTCCAGAAAATACTCTCTGCAAAGGAAACCAGGAGTGCTGGGATGGTGCAGGGCTTCCAGCTTGGCCCTCTCTGTCTGATCTGGGTCAGATAACTTGGCTCACAAACCGAAAACTTTTGCCAAAGGGCAATTCCAGCTTTGCTTAAATGTTAGATTGCTGTACAATGCCAAAGAAAAATTCTCAGCAAAGGAGTTACTGAGAAGAGGATGCAGTCTTCCTACTGTCATTAAATTGAATTGCAAAGCAAAGCTCCCACTGTCTTTCATCTACAAGATCACAGTTTCAAACCAAGATGGGAAATTGTGAGCTGAGGAAAGGAGATGTCACATCAAGAATGTGATGGAGTCTCTCTGTAGGGCAAAAATAAGGCCTGGGGTCTCTTTCTGCAGCTCTGCTGATTTCAAGGAGATCACACCTGTGCCAGGAGCTGCAGTAGTGTGCTCTGAACTTGGGAAAAGGCTTTGTGAACGTTATTTGAATTTTTGTACATCAACACCATCACCACCATCACTAATGATAGTAATGAAAATAAATGCCTGTGTTTTCATTCCATGAATATCCCAGTGACCATGCTGGTTGCCCAGTAACATGTTGAAAATACATCTTTCAGAATATTAACTGTGACTTTCATTGGCATTTCCTCAGCTCCAGTGGGCTCCTCAATGGGGCTGGTACCAAAGACAGAGGGCAAAAGGAGCTGTTGAAAAATCGAGTACATTTTTCTAGTAAGCCTTTCTCCTTTAAATGTGTCCCAGTGTTTCCAGCAAATATGGGAGTGAGATGAATATAAAAAACCCAAGATGTCAGCCCCTGCCCTCTCAGCCCTGTGTTGGTGGAAATGGAATTACTCCACTGTGGCAAACTAAGCTCCAGTGATTTACACCCCTGTGACAGTGAGTACCTTCCAAAAGCAACTGCTGTCCTTCCCTTCCTTCCTCAGAAGTTAGCAGGAAAGGAAACCCCCTCCAGAGAGAGCTACTAGCAAACCTGACTTATTTCAGATCACTATCAATTAACTCTTGCAGCCACAAAAAGAAATTTTCTCACTTTACTGCTAAATCATGCATCATCCCCACTCCACTGTCTTTCAGTGATGCAGGAGAAATGCTACATGAATCCAGACATCTCCAGTTTCCTTGCCTTTAAAACAGCAGCAATTTCCTTCCAAACTGACTATGAAGATCAGATTTGTCTTCCTTATTCCCAGAAAGCACTGATTTCCTCAGGAGAGAGTAAGGAGCTTCCTGCAGGGTATGGCCAGAGCACGGATACTGGCTCAGATTATACTCAGCTCCTCCACTCACCTCCCCTGTCTCACATGCTGTAATCAGCTCACACCTGGCTATGAATTTGGAACTGCCTCAGCCAGGGATAAATGTCCAAAAGAGTCTAAACCATGAGGAATAAACACCAGCATCTCCAAGGGACTGTACTTAGGATTGAAACTGTCACTTTGGACCAAAAGGAGCCTGGAGAGAAAACAAGGCCCTGGTTAAAACACACCTGATGCCCATGTGAATGCCCTCACATCAGTAATGCACTTCACCATCTCTTAGTTCTGTGGGAAGGGGTGGCAGCTGAACTGAGAAAAGGCTGGAGCCAAGCACAGCAACAGGCAGAGGTCAGAGCTGTTGAGGAGGGCAAAGAGATTGCAGACATCTGACTGAGCTCCTCACCTGCAGCGGGGCACGGACACGAGGAACAGGATTCAACACCCCAGAGCTCACACAGCAGGGCTGAGACTGCTCTGCAGCTGCCAGGAGCTAGTGGGGAGAGAGAGACACCTCCAGAAAGAAACTTACCCTACTGCAGATGCCCGAGGTAGGCAGCAGTGTTCACCCCTGCTGCTCCACTAACACAAACTGAGGCCTGGGGAAGAGCTTAGATGGCATCCCTGTCCCTGAGATGGTTGGAGTTCTGGGAGCTGCATTCCCCCTGCACACTCCCTGTGCCTCAAGTCCCCACATACAAGGAAGAGCATTTCCTCCCTGCCAGGGAGGGTGCAGAGGTCAGCCTGCCAACACCTGCCACGTGCTCAGCACAAACACACGCTGGGAAGGGGGGCTGTGAAAGCATCACTTGCTACCAGGAAGAGGGGCTGGGCTGGAAATCTGGCTGCAGACACAGAAGCTGCATTATCTGCATATTCCAGCTGCCCTCAGTTCCATCAGTGCCAACCCTGCCAGGACAACAGGATGGCAGCACCGGGGCTGTGAACTTCCTGGCCACATCACAGTGCAGATGCAACACTGCTTGACTTCAGGAGCCTCAGCTGTGCTTTCAGGACAGGCAGCCCAAGCTGAGCCTTTGTTCACTCAGGGCTGGGCTATTAATTTAGAATTCACTGGGGCACAATGAACAGGGAGCCCAGTGACAACATTTTTATAGCCACTCTCCTTATAATGGGAGCTTGTAATTCCCAAGGCAGTGCTGGTCTGTGTTTGATTGGTGTGCTTAAATCTCCACCTGTGCTTTTATAATAACCAATATTTTCTGTCAGAGCTTGCTCTTACCCTGTTGGAATCAATTCTTGTCCTGGAGGTGTAGATGGGAGGAGGAATGTTGAAGGCTTGAGGAACAAGATACTCTTCAGCATCCATCATATCTTCCAGGTCTTCCTCATCAAGAAGATTTTGGAAGAACTTGCTGTCATTTGGGCTTGGGAGCTTCATACGATCATCTCCCTAAACAGATTGTATGGAGAGAGGAAAAACATCAAAAGATGGATTCATTTCCCAAAGAGAGAATTTCAGCCTTCCTAATGCCCTGGCAGCCAGGCTGCAGGGACCACACATGCTGGTTTGTTTGTTCAAAAGCACTACATCCACATAATTTGTGGGGTTGTTTTGTTGCTTTTTTTTTTTTGTTTTTGTTTGTTTGGTTTGCTGTTTTTGTTTGGTTGTTTTTTTACTGGGAATGTGATGACAGAAAGGGAGTAACTGCATGAATCAAGCAAAACCATGTTTTTGGTATTCTTGTGATTGAGATTTTGTTTTTTCTTCACTCTTTCTCCCATGTAAGATCAGTCTCTGACCCAAGTTCTGACATATTTTGAGAAGTATCTCAGCTATTTAGGCTCAGATAGGAGGGGTGGGGAATTACAAGGAAACTGTCGTGTCTGGATGTTTGCTTCATTTTAATTTGTACTTTGAGGCACTCAGAGGGTAAATTTCTCTCCTATCCCTATGGAAAGTTCTGCAGAATGTAAGAGAGCTGAAAACAACAAAAATCAAGCCAGGGAACAACAGTGCCTTGAAATAACACCTATGAGCTGGAGAGGCAAATGCACTTGTGGATTTGTGGCACTTGGCTGGTGCCACCAAACATCACAAAAGGCAGCCCATGCCAAAACCACTTATCAGCCTAGAGAAACAATGCTGAACTCCACTGCTGGAGTGGCTGGAGAGTGCCTCCCACTCCTCCAGAAGTGTTGTGCCACATGTGGAATGCAGCAGGGAATGATGGCTGTGCTGTGGGGTGCATGCAGAGCCATTTAAAAGCTCAAGAGCCAGTTTGTCATTGCTGACTGCCCCTGGGAAGGATGGGGGAGTGGTGGTGGCAGAGGTACCAGTGCCATGCAGTGAGCCCAGTTTCTCCTCCAGGAGTTCAGATTGTCTGCAAGGAGCACTGGAGAGATGAAACACCCACCAGACCATGCAACAGGGCAGGCAAGGGCAGGGGGAGAAAGGGAGGAAAGAGGTATTTGGGATGAGGAAACATGTCCTATCTAACAAAGCCATGTACTCAGACTGATTTTTCCAGAGTCAGCTGAACTTACAATTTACCACAGTGGGGAATTCCTCATTCAGTGGGGAATTCACCACTGCAAGAGGAGCTCCTCATTCAGCACCAAAATTCCTCTTGACTAGTATTTCACTTTCCAGCCATATTTCCTTGTGCTGAAGCTGAACAGGATGATTCACAGTGTGCAGAACACATCACAAGTCACCTGGCAGCTCTGGCCAGTGAAATCTAACCCCACACTGTGGGACTGGCACTGAACCCATTCAGGAGACACGAATGATACTGGCTGTACTTCTGGAGGCTCTTCCACTAGGAATTCTTGTGTGTGTGAAGCTGAGGATCAGCTGTGCCCTGTGCTCCGTGACTTAGAGCAGATACAGCAAGAGACAGAGCATGAGAACATCATTCCCTGGATCTAACTATGCCCTTGCTCTGGTCTCTGGTGTTTCACCAACACCTCACTTCTAAGTTTTCATTTTCCTTTGAACTGCTCACACACTGGGCCCTTACCTAAGAACCTTAGACTTCCTGTGGCTGGAGTCTGAGCTGGAATAAACACACCCACAGGTCCAGGCTGCCACAGAATCAGGGAAGGACACATGCCTGCGCTAGGCACACACAGCTCCAGCTACCTGAACTCAGCTGCTGCCACAGGGCAGTTCCATGGGATGAAGGATGAACCCTTCAGAACCCTGTCACAGGGATGGGAAACCTCCAGAGCACTCAGAGTGTGAGGAGAACAGAGAGGAAAGCTCCTCCCTAGCATTAGAGGTACCAGTGTGACACAACTCCCTGTCTTCTAAGAAGAAACTTTCATGTCTAGGCTGTGAAAAGAATCCTGCTTGTGATCTCAGCAGTGCAGGGAAAAGACTCAGCCTAATCAATTTCAGAACCAAGGAAGTCCTTTGTCTAAAAACAGATTCCCTGTCTGCTGATGGACAAAATTTGTTCCTGGTTTCATGAGGGAATGCAAAGCCTTGAGCAGCTTGTGAAGCCAGAGACTGTGTATGTGCTCAGAAACACGAGCCTAGGAAATGAATTTCAGATTGCTGTATTATTAATATTATTATTTTTGAGACACTGACACTGTCCATTCTGCTTCATGCTTATGTAACACTGTGGTCACTGTTTGCTTTAGGTTCAAGAGCACCTTGAACTTCAGAAGATTCAAAGACAACACCCCTAACAAGCTGGGTGCTGCAGACAGAATTCTTTTTCCCAGCCCTGGGATGCTGCAGGGTTGCTTACCTGAATGACCAGGTATCTCTGAGGGTCTCGAGCCATCCTAGAGAATTCAGCAGCCAGCTCCTTGAATTTTGGCCGACTGTCAGCATCAATCATCCAGCCTGGATGGAAGATGAGAAGGAAAACAGTTAAGTGTCAAGGGTAGAAATATTTTTTTTTTTTTTTTTTTTTTTTTTTTTTAATGCACAAATTTGAAGGGCTTGATAGCTGTGGCCCAAAGAAAAGTTGCAATAAAGAACCCAGAAGAATGGAAAGTTAGAATTCTATGATGCATAAAATGGGAAACACCTGGTTTTGGCCAGACTACATTGTTCCTTACTGCATGGAATTTTTCTTAATTTGCTGGGCTCCTCTCTGTCCCAGAGACAGCAACACCACCTTGCAATTTTCTCCATCTTGCACACCTAGATATCAGCACTGACTGATTTTTATTAAGGCTGTGTCTCACCAGAAGGGACATTTTTGCACTCAACAAAGCCCTTGCACAATTTAATTTCCACACTCCATGAACAGTACAACTGTTTTCAGATGACACTTAATTTACTTCTAGTTGTCCTTTCCTTTTTTTTAACAGGGCTTTTGTGTACAAAGCAAAAGGGAAAGGAGTGTATATGATGGATGAGATGTCTGTATGTTAATCTCACTTAAATTAAGCCAGAAATATCAGAGATATATTTCTAATTCTTTTTAAATTAGAAGCATAACCTTGGAGGATACTGTCATTAGAGGGGGTATCTTGGAAACAAAAAGTTGGAAGAAGCCATGTGCAGACATTTTCCTTTTTTACTAGAGTAAAAATATTTATAAAATTTTGAACTGGACTAAGAATGATAAAATAATCCTCTCTGTAGCATTTCTTCTATTAATTTTACTTTTTATTATTATTACTGTTACAATCATCATTCTTGCTACTAACAATAAAACATTGGTGATTTCTTTCCTCAATATTTGGAAATGGGATTTCTCCTCACAACCTTCTGTGGCTGGGTATCCATGTGCCATAATTACGTTTAGTATTATCTTTTTGACATCAGAATCAATTGTCATGGAAATGACAAGGGTTTACAATAACAATCATGCAATTTTGACCTCACAGGAAGTACATGAGATAACATCTGACAGCAATAAGAAGCTGAGCTAACTCGGCCCTTCATGGCTAACAATTGCAAAATTGCAGAAGATGTGCAGACAGTATTTCAATGGAATTTACAGGCTCTTGGGAAGCTTGTGTTGTGCAGCAGCAGCCTGCCCTGTTTCCCAGCTCTGGCAGAGACTACCCATGCCAATGTTGTGAGCAAGTGTCCCTGCACAGGGGTATCAAAAGTGCCAATTGCTTACACTTCACCATCACCATATAAACATCAATGGTGCAGATTGGGGGCTGGGGCAGGCGCTCCCCCTTCTCCAGGAGGTCGGGGATCTCTCGAGTCGGGATCCCATCGTATGGCTTCCCACCAAAGGTCATCAGCTCCCAGATGGTCACTCCTAGGCAGAAGGAAGAGTGTCAGTGCTGGAGGCCACACTACCCAGATTCCCTCACAACCTCTCCCAGCAGAGTATCCTGGCCCAGTTCTGGACTGCAAGCTCTTCTTCTTCACCAGGGCCTGGTAAAGCTCTGGAGTTTGGACTGGGGGGACAGGAGGAGCTGAGCCAGTGACTGCACAGGGCTCAGCTGCCACCTGGGCTCAAAGCATGACAGTCTGCCACTGAAACTCTGGAAAACAGAGAGACAGCACTTGGTGGTAATCTTCAAAAGCAACTTCCCTAATTTTTATTGCTGTAAGAAGTGGCATGAGAGACCCAAGGCACACCAGAAAGGTCTGAGACAAATGAAGGCTGGTAGAGTAAATGGGGGCAGTAACAAAAGAACGCATCACACTTTTTTATCAAAAAGGGAAATGAATGCCTGATGTACTCTATTATTTTAAGGGGAAAAAGCACAGATGTTCCCTAACTTAGAGCATCAATTTCCCACAAAGGTACAGCACTGAGTACCATTAGGTCATTGGCTTTGCCTTGTAAGACATTCACAGGCACTGCTATCATTTTTTTCCCTTAAATCACCTTATGGATTTGAGTTTACCATAGTGCTGTATTGCAAACCCCAAATTCTCTTTTGAAAGGCCATAGGAGCTGGAAATAAAGATCATATATCATAAGTAAAAGAATTTGTGCCTGAACAGAATCTTAAATATTGAAAATGCTGCTCTCACACCGTTTTGTTTAACTTTTATTGTTTTGCAAAGGTCATTTTAAGCACGCCTCAGATCAGTGCCATATTTTGACAACTGTCATGCTAATGTGAAAAGTGATGGGCAAAATTACCCAATGAGTAAATCATATTTATTTCACCCTCATTCATCCCCTTGTTGATATTAAATAACTGTAACTTGTCAATTGTTTATGGTCTTTTCCTTTCTGATTATAGATGTTCTGGGCTTCCTGCATTTAAAATGAATTTCATAAATGAAGGCATATTTTTTCCTGAGTGATCCAGGGTAAACAGAATTTGAAGAGAAAGAGCAGCTTTACAAGATCAATTGAACTCTCCCAGGCTTTTTTCAGCTGACTAGAAGAAGCTGACTTCTGCCACAGCAAACAGTGTCTTTTGCTGCTACCCACAGGTAAAAGTGAGTAATGAATAGAGCTGAACACCCTTTTGGTTCAAAATGATATGGCAACAGGAAATGCAAATAGCCTCCATAGCCCCAGATACTGCTGCAAATTTCCATTTACAAAGGCACAGATGATTTTATTAGTAATGGCTACACCAGCTAAACAGGCAGAGACCTCAGCAGATGGGGCAAACAGCTCATCAAAATAACCATTAGCAACACTGAACCAACACCTCATTTCTCAAATATGACTTTTTCTGTGTGTGTGTAGCTCACCAATTCCCAAGTTATCTGTGAAATTAAATAGAGTTTGTTCTAGTTAGTTTGGAGAGCTTGTGTCTTCCTTTTCTTTCTCTTGCCATATTTGCTCTGTATTATGACAAATTCCCTTTTATCTGACTCTAGGTAGAGAAAGTCCCATAAGCCTGAAAATGTTTTTTGACATTCACGGCTTTTAGAGTGGAGCCTTTCAAAGACTGCTGAAAATTGTGACCTGCAGCTGTATTTTTATGAATCTGTGGCTAAGCTGAAAGAGGACTTCCTCTGTCATAATAATCAGCCAAACTGCTACCAGACCAGGCCTCGAGGCACTCACCCCAGTGGGGAACATCATGATAATATTTTTCAGTGAGCAGGGAAGTAAGACAGGAGACAGTAACCATTGCTGCTTAGAGTTACACATTTAAAGGGAAAAAAGAAACCTGAAGAGCAAATGCCTCTGGAATTAACTCCTTTGAGAAAAGAGGATATCTTTAACATATTAACACAACTTGGTTTAATGCTTTAAAAGACACAACTTTTTAAAGTAATGACAGGAAGATTTACCATAGCTCCACACATCACTCTGATGGGTAAATTTCCTGTAGTGTATGCACTCCAGAGCCATCCACTTAATTGGCATCTAGGGAAGGACAAGAGAAATGTAACCTTAGAAATACATTATTAAACAGTACAAACAGATCCTCTATGAAGATAACAACTTTCTCCCTGCCTCCTTCAATGGTGAGCTTGGAAAAAAGCAGCTCTGTTCCTCAGAGGAAATGGCTGTTCCTGCCCTCTAGAATGGAGCTGTGCCTCATAAAACCTGGAGGTAAGAAAGACAAACCAGTTACCTGCAGAACTTCTGATATTTACTGATTCACAAGTAGTGGAACAACTCATGTTCTCATCCAACCTGGGTAAAGAGGGACCAACACAAAACCTGCAGAAAATTCCCCTAAATCTGATGTGCAGCAGAGAAGGTGGAATGCAGCAGCTTTTTTTTTCCTTAACAGTTTGCAATCTCTGCAATCTGAGACAGCAACACTGCTATCTCAGCTGTTCTCTAATGAGGCCAGGTTACAACAAAGTGACCATAACACTACACCATCCCCATCATCATCATGGCAAAGAGGTAACAAGGAGAATGTGCAGTGCTCTGCTGTTAACTCCTCAGTTTGGTAGAGATGCAGCCACCCCAGCTCTCTGTGCCAGCAGTGCAGTGAGCAGAGGTGCTCCCCAAGTGAAGTCAGCATTCCCCTGTTCCCGTGTCAGAGCACCACCCTCAGGGCAGAGGAGCTCATCTCTTCTGCCAGAGAAGGGTGTGCAGGCAAAGCAAACCTCGTTCCTGCCTTCCAGCCCCCCTCTGCAGCTCCTGCTGAAATGGGCTTCGTGGTGTTCCCCATTCCTGGGCAGGAACAGCCTCTGTGCAGTCTGTGCATTTCTGAGGGACAAACACTCAGGGGGGTTTGACCTGGCAGGGATTTGGATGGGCTGCCTCCAGCTTGGAACTGTGGAAAAGGTACTGGAATAAACCAAAGGGATGAGTAACTGCAGGCAAAATCAGAACAGATGGTGGGAGTAAAAGCAGAGGATGTGTCTTCATTCAAAGCCTTATGAAACTACCTTCCATGAAGTTCCTAATGAACATAACCTATGGAGTTATGGCAAAAATAGCAGCTGGTAATAAAGGCTGCCTTAACTCTTGCAAAGACAGTTCATCCTCCCCCACTAAACTCTGCAGAAGTGCATTGCTTTCATTCCCATCGGATCCCAGATGAACAGTTGCTGAAGGAGCAAAGCTGTCTTGCTCATTATGGGATAACTCAGGTTGGAAGTGATTCAGGAGGTCTCTAGTCCCACCTCAGGTTCACAGCAGGTTCAGCTTCTGAGGAGATCAGGCCAAGTTACTCAGAGATTTGTCCAGTCTGGACTTGAAAACCTTCATGGATGGAAACTGCACCACCTCTGCTGACTTGATTGTCCAGTCTGAACATCCCTTAGCATGCTCTCAATACAACATGATGCTGCCAATGTCCTTTGGATTTCACAGGATGCTTTTCTGGACCTGGGAAGTGATACATCTGACAAAAATCCTGCTCCAGAGCTCTCAGTAGGGTAACAAGTCCAAGACACAGCTGCCAGGGAACACCTGGTTTGCAAGGATCAGCTCTTTTTCTGTCATTCACTGTGAGAGGGAGGGAAGAGGCTGAGGGGTTACTGAGGAGAGGATTACAGAAATGAAGGAACCAGGGAAAGCTGCCAAAACCCCACCTTCCCTGCCAGCAGGTGTCTTTCCATGGGGAAATGGGAATGCACTGGTGGCTCCTCCCAAGCTCTTCATCTCCCTGACTGACCTGCCCAGGTGATCCAAGGGCAGCAGCCAAACAAACAAGGCAGCACTCATCCCAGAGAATAGCCCACACTGGCAACAGCTGTTTGTCCCACACAAGCACAGGAGGGAGTGCAAAAAACCATGATAGCAAAGAGACAGAAAGCAAACTGCACATCCAGGAAAAGGACTGACAGGTGAAGCAAATCCTTTGGGATTCTGAGACACATTGAAATGGGGAATTTCAAGATGTTTAGGGAGCAGCCAGAAGCACCACATACTTACTGCCTTCTGAATGTTATCGTGCATTAATCTGAAATTGGCAGAAAGGAGGTAAGGCACTACATAGCCATGGTGTGGTTTGCTGGAAAGTAATAGGGGGAAATGTCTGGTTTCAAAATGATCCTTTTGCTGGCTTTTGGTGGCCTGGCATTCAGCATGGTATTGGGGAGGGGGATGCAAGACAAAAAAATACACAGGCTCTTCCAGTGGGATAAAACAGCTAAACTCTCATGTTCTGTGGCCTTCTCTTTTGTTTTCACAAAAATTACTTGTCTGGGAAAATGGGACTGCCTGTTATTGAGGTGTGTAGTGGCCAGAGAAAGAGGCAGGGCAGGAATGCCCCAGAACATCCATCACTCACTGAACCCAAGTATTCAAAACAAGACACAAGCAGGAGCATGGAAACACCCCAATTCTGAGTGAGAACTGCTCGTGCAATTGCATTTCAGTGCTGGAGAAGCTCACTGGGCAAAATCTGAGCAGCTTCTATGAGTGCTTTCACAACCCAGCTCTTCTGCAGGGCAGGGCTTTGCTCAGCCACTGACAGACTCTCTTCCACAGCTACCAGTCCCACAGGAGGAGCTTGGGGAGGTTTGTCACAGCATGGCAGATTTACTTCCAGGCAGGTTCAGTACTCACCTTTCCCCCATCTGCATTGTACTCCTTTTCATCCCCTTCCAAAAGTCTGGCCAAGCCAAAGTCAGTGATTTTCACATGGTTTGGGGATTTTACCAGGACATTACGGGCTGCCAAGTCCCTGTGGACGAGTCTCCTCTCTTCCAGGTACATCATTCCCTGAAGGAATAACAACAGCGCAATAATGCTAATAAGCCTTACATGTTTTTTAAGAGGTCCACTGGTGACATGTCAAATGGCAGGTTCGATGATGAGTATTTACAACGAGAAAAAGGCCTAGAGGGCAGAAGTTCAACATTGCTCTTGCTCTGAACAGGAGGCAGGATTAGATGACCTTGAGTTAGTCCAGTTTGAATGATTCTCTAAGATTCAATTACCAAAAGGAAAAAAGCCAACAAAGTAACATATAGGTAACTCTTTTGCTTCAGCAAGCTTAAAATCTGGAAAAGTAAGACAAAGGAAAGAAATATTATGGCCCTTGTTATTCAGACAGGAAATCTGATGACCATAAAAAATAATCAATGTAGCCAAAGCCCCCCAGAAATCAGACCACACTGGGAAACAATGCCAGCTCTGTTCCATTCCAGACAAGTGCCTTGAATTCAAGATAAAGATTCTCGTCCATCTTCAAATGGTTTTTGAGTTGGTCACAAACTTTCACTATCCTCAGTGGATTAGAAGGAAAACAATTCTTTATTCCAAGTGCTGCAACTCCCTCACCTTTTCACTCCCTTAAAATATTGCCTGTAGTATTATAATAAGGCATTAGATCAATGGCCCTTTTTTTTATGAGCATATATATTCTGTTAGAAGTATATTCTGTTAACAAGCCCATCCAGCTGCCTTTAAAGATAAGGTAACATATACTCAAACTGCCTGGCCTTAACCTTATTCTTATTCTGCTGGGAGACTAACCAGCTACCATCAGTATGGAAATGTGCACGATGCTCTGTGACACTGAGATCAACACCAAAGCTTGGTCTTATTAATTATATGACACACAAAGGATAGCTGGGCAGGGTTACAAGCCTATAATTTCATTAAAAGGCATTTATAACATTAACCACCATTATTAGAACTTAGAGATGAAATCACATACTTGACAATTGCCTTTAAGGTATCTCTTAATATATTAGCTCTGTACAATATATATGATAATTTTTAAGAAGTCATTGCTGAATACCAAAGAGATCATATTATCCCATAATACAGATGATAATTCAGAGTCACATGTAGTGATTAAAATAACCAGATTACTCAGTGCCATGGGCCAGATTTTATTATCCCTTCAGAGCCTGAGGAGCTCACAGGCACCAGTCCCCACACAAGCTGCCTCCCATGGTCTCTGCACCCAGCCCTGGCAGGGGCTGCCCAGAGAGGCTGTGCCTGCCCCATCCCTGGCAGTGTCCAAGGCCAGGCTGGACAGGGCTTGGAGCAGCCTGGAATGGTGGAAGATGTCCCTGCCCATGGCAGGGGGAGGAACTGGATGGGCTTCCAGGTCCCTTCCACCTCTAGGATTCTATGAAAGTGCATGTCTATAAAAAAACATCCAGTGGAGCCCTAAACTGGTTTTAGGCGAAAAATTTCAGTGCAAACACCAGTAAAAGCTTTGAAGATATGTGGGAGAATGTTTGGCATAAACACTATTTCATGCAGGCCACATGAAGGGCTTTTGAAAGAGGACACAGGGACTCTGGCATAAAGCAACTGAAGTTATTCTTTAGAAGCACTGCTTGTTGAAGCAAACACACCCTCCTGCCAAGTGCAATACTTTTGGCTTTTGACTATCAGAATTGTAAGTCTTGAAAAGAATAATGTTTTTTGACATCAAATTAAAACTGCTAGAAAAAAAGACAAATAAATCTCATGGGCTAAACAAGTGTGAGTCACACAAGAATCACACTGTGATACCAGCTGATGAGGGAATTCTGCTGGCATCAGAATATATCAGGCCCCCCAAAAATTAAAATCTTTAATAGATTAACTTGCCCCTATCAGCACTGAAACAATGTGAAAATACTGCAGGTTTCTTTTGGCCAAAGTGAAAATACAGAATTTGTCTTGTCAAAATCCGAACAGATGACCTGTACCAAGGCTTTAGCCTTCTGTTTTTCTAATTCATGATGGCAGGAACTGATGATAAGGTGTGCAAAAACATCCTTCATTGAAAGAGTTACACAAGCAAATCCTTAATCATGCTTCTTTGGTCTTATTTCAATTTCTGTCTCTAATTCGAAGCATTTTTTAAACCTATAGGCTAATGCTTTAGGATGTTTATTCAATTCATTTGCTTCCATTTATTCTGATTTTGTGCTGTTATTTAGCATCATTTTAGTAGGACTCTATTTCATTCATCCTAACCTCACACTCTCTCAAGAACTAGAGAGATGTGCAGTGACCAGCACCTTGCAGTGCTCCTCAGCAATACCACAGCTGCTTTGCTTTTCTGTCCAGAAAGGGCAGACAGAACTGTGCATCACTGCACCCACAATTTGCTTCCCCTCTTGTTGTCAAACAACCTTCTCAGGGCTGTCTCCCACCCCTGTTCTCTAAAAGCTAAAACTTTGTAGGGCTGGTTGGCAGCCACAAAATCCTCTGCAGAGCCCATGGTCTGGAGAAATGTAAATCCTCTTAGGAATACCCACTGTAAACACATTTGATTCTCCTGATACCCTATCAGCGAGCTTTAAATGTGGGTGGCAGAAGTATAAATGAAAAGGCATATATGTATATATTTTCAATAAATGGGAGTATACAAGTGGAAGGAAAAGAATCTAAAAAAGGGAATCCTATAGTATTCACTGCAGCAATACTGTCTAAACATATATTATGCAGAGAACCAGTATCTCGAGACATTTCTGAAGCTGCCAGGGAAAAAAGCTCTATATCAATCTTTAATCTTTTAGTATGATACAGAAGTATGATAAAAATACACAGTTGGTGGCATCCCCACCCAAAAAAACCCCATGAGAGAATACCAAGAGGACATTTTATGAGTTGAACAGACTAAAAGTTATTTGTTAAGAGCTATGAAAAAAGATCTTTTGCAATTTTATTAAAAGAGTGTTTACAAATTCTCTGGCAATGTGACAGCTTTGGAATGGTCACTTCAGGTACAGTCAGGTTTGCTCTTTTCACAAGAAAAATATCAGACCTGAAAATAAGAAAATGTGCTGGCAACAAACTGAAGTGGGACAGTGGAAAGGAGACTTTGTGTGAAAAAAACTGTGGGACAAAAGACAACAATGATCTGGGACAGCTTTCTGATCTTTCCCAATGATGAACTTCAGTGTAGAACACATCAAATCAGGTTCATAAAGTATTAGGATTTCCAGTGCTGTGGAAGTATCACCAAAGCTAGGCTGGTGGAGGAAATAGGAGAATAAAAGGATTTTTTAAAAAAGGAAAATGAAGTTTTTCTGGCAAATCATGGGTTTGCCCCCTGAGATCTGCCTTGGAGTTGTGGCCATAATTTGCTGTTCCCTTACTTAAGTATAACCAGTGTTACTTTCTGCCACTGCTGTAATTTGCCTCCCAGTTTCTGAGGGAAGCTTTCAAGCACAGCCTCCATTTGTACAGCACAGAGTGTAAGAGGTATGAGCACAGACTATTTCAGATGCTGTAATTTGATTTTCTTCACTTTTCTGGACTTTTTGGAGTCCCACTTCCCTGCTGAGGATGCTTCTGGATTTGTTTTAAAAGTGGCAGCTATATGCAGGGAATGCCCAGCTCTGAACTGCAGAAGTCTTGCCTGAAAGCTTTTTCCCTCAGGGGGCCTGGATTTCATCTCCAGAAAAAAAGATATTCATTACTCAGGACAGAATTCAAACAGGTATGTAAGTCATTAAATGGAAAGTCCCTTTGGGATAATTGCTAGAGAAGAACTGAAGTGTGTTGAATCACTAACTGAAGTTTAACATATGTCTTCTGTCTTGCATGATGCAAGACATCATTTTGCAAGAACAAATCAAATTTTAGAAGTAAGTATAGAGACCTTCACCTGCCCCAAGATCTTCAGCAATACCAGCCCACAGCAAGCCCCCTATAAATACTTCTTTTCAGTGTGACTTTTGGTTGTTTTCTACACTAAACATAATTGTTTCCCTAAACTGAGGGCATGTTGATCTTTTCTCACCCCGCAATTAAGAGCAGCCTGTCTTTCTTTAATAATAATTTCCACCCACCAAAGCCAGCACACATGGCAGATTCATCAAACTCATTCTTCAGGCACATGAAGGAAGAAAATTTCAAGTCCAACTCAATTCTCCTGGACAGTAATCTGCAGCCTTGGAGACTGCTCTCTTACCATCCTAATAACTCAAGGCTTGCTTAATAACGTGAATCACTGCAGAAAGCCTCAAATGATCATCTTTCCCCTGCACACCCCATGGAAAAGGTGTAATTTTGCCTGGGGCTAAATACACTTTCAAGGAAAACACCGTGCCCTTTGTTGTCAGGAGCAACCATTCTCATGCAGGGAGCAGTTCCTCCAGAGCTGTGGGAGAGAGACTGAAATGCAGGGACTCAGCTGCAGAGCTGGGATGTCCTGTGGGAGCTGCCACTGCAGGTCACCCTCACAGCCAAGGACAGGGAAGGGGGACCCCACACCTCGTGCTAGGCACACCTCCCCCAGCTCACCTGCCAAGGATTTCTGAAAATGGCTGGAGTTCTGCCAGCCCTGGTGAAGCTGGTGAGGGAAGAGCACTCCTGCATCCTGTGCTGTGCTGAAAGCCCAAATATTTAGGAGCTCAATTCAAGTACAGGGGGTGAGTTAATGTCTCTCTCTTTGGTAAAGGGCAGACAAAGAAAGTTTATGTGATAGTGATGCATTTCTTCCCATCTCCTGCTCACTTGACAAGCTCTCTGAAGGTTTCACTTCCTTCCAGTCTAAGTTTGAAGCAATGTGCAATTAATGTGTAGCAAGCTGTATCTCAGGGTAAAAGTGCTTTTATCTCAAGCTGGCCATCTTCAGATGCACTTAGGATCCAAAGCTGATGTAACTATCTGGATTTGTCTACTGTTGCTTTGGTCCTGTCCACCTAAGCAGGACCAGATGACAGAAACTTTCCCAGATCTGCCATCTGAGCAGAGGGGATACAGCTGGTAACAGCGTTTTCCTCACAGTCCTGCTGTGACTTTGCCAAATCTTTTCAAGACTGAACAGTTCAGAGTTCACAGAAGCAAGACCAAGCCTCCCTGTATTTGACCCAAGAGATGGGACTCCAGTGCAGCTGGATTACTGCCCCTCTGGAAAGGCAAGCAGTGAAAATCCAACTCCTGCACAGGTAATCTGAGCTAGTTCTGTGGGAAGAGAGCGGGGATATTTTGAACACAGGTCACTCTTACATCTCTCCACTTGTGGCTCACCCAGAAGTACAGGTTCTCCCTGCTCACACGTGGGCTGGCTCAGCTGAAGCACAGGACTGGGATGAGTTGGCTTCATACCAACCACAGGAGGACACACACTACCCATGGCAATATAAAAGTGCCACTTTTGCACCAAAGGAACAAGTCTGGATAAAAAGTCAGCACCAGAAATTTGCTTTGCACCGTGTGGCAGCTGCAGTTTATTTGTCCCAGAAACAGGAACCCAAAAGCCTGATTTACTACACTGCTACACTCCATCCCAGGACACAGATGCTGCTAAAGCACAACAGGTCAAAACAAACTCAAGAAGCCAAAGTGAAGGGAAAGAGGCCTATGAGGCTGATTAGATGAGAATTACAGGAAAAATGCAGTCTCCTCCAAAATGACAGGTGATTCACAAAGGGAGAAAGAGTGGAAAGAAATGAGAGGAGAAGCAATTTCATAAGCTTATGACATTTCAATACTTAATTGACTGGACTGAGCAGACATTCTGATGGGCCCAGACCCACTGCAATCCTAAATTAACATCTCAGGAATGTCACCTCACCCCCTCATGGCACAGGTAAGTGGGTCACTGCTGAATTGACTGGTTCTCAATTCTGAGCTTGTGGGGCCCTTGAAATAAAGCTCTCCACCCTGAGTAGGCGCTGAATCAACTTGGGCAACACCAGAAGGGGAGTTTGTTCCACTGCATCATCAAACACCTCCTTTGTCTGAACTGCTGTGGAAAGATGAGTTGTCTCCCAGCTCCCTCAAATTATGCAGCTCTCTGGATTAGGTGGTGCTGAAAAGAAAGAGTCTGTGAAGCATTTCACATTCTTCTGATGAAGGATGTTACATAAATATATTAAGTAGTATAAGCAAAGAGATGAAGACCAGGTATTTATTTCAATCCTGGCCATACTGGATGTGGCTCTGAGTTCTGGTCCCACCTACAGCCACATCTGTGCAAAGTTCATTCCCAAGCAGGAGATTCCTGAGGGAGGGAGCTGTGGAGTTATATTTAATCTCCATTTTGCAATTAACTCAGGTGCTTTCTTAAGACAGCTGAGTGCAAGGTGCTCTCCTATGCCAGTTCCATTCTCCATGCAGTGGGCAAACTGGTCATACTGGTGGTGTTACCCCTTCCCCTGGGCTGTGTGGACAGACTACAATTCCTCTCCTTTATTCCCAAAGAGCTCAAGGGGACAGGGATGTTCTCCCATTAGCTCTGGAGAAAACCACAGCTCAGGACACTGCAGCCCAGAGAGGAGAGAGAAATTGCAGCTTGTAGCTGACAGTAAGTGTATCACACTGCACTTTGTGCAGCTCTGGCTGCAACTGCACCAACACCACCTCCTGTGAGAGAGGCCTTTAAACAAGAACTAACTGCCTAAATAACAAACTTATTACTGCAAAACTCTCCTTGCTGGGCAATAACATTTACTGCAAAGTAACTACAGTTTAGAGACTGGCAGGATCACACTCCTTATGGCAAAGGCTGTTTCAAATTGCTGCTTCAAAAGCAAATGGACAAAGATCTGTGTTCCACGTGCCAGGAGAAGGAACAGACCTGTCTGCTGATTTGGGGAGTGCTCAGAGACTTTGGGTTTCAGCTCCCAGTGGATCACGTACTCCTGGAAAGTGTTTGATGCTTTTCAAAGTGGCAGCCAAAGGGAGCTATCAATTTGAACAGGCTTTTTGAATGCCATTCTTCTCCCTTACACTAATTGCTCCAGCTCTGTCCTCTGAAGAGTCAGGAAGGCTAAAAGCAGCCTATAAAGGAGTTCCCAATGCAACTGTAATGGGGGAGCTGTAACCAGTGCCTTCCTGATCCTGTAGTTCCAAACTGCCCACCAGGGAGATCACTTGGCTGTCCTGGAAGGGAGCCCATAGCAGCAAATTTGAACAATGGGCTACTTCTCCCCCACCCAGCCACTGACCTCTTGCCAATGCAATTACAGTCAGGAGAGTGTATTGTGCACTGCATTCAGCCTCTCCAAGAAAGTGTATTTAAAATGGATTACTTCTGCTCCTTAGGCAGGCAATCAATAAAGATGTGGACTGCAATAAGTACAGAGATGTCTGTGGGCTGCAGCACTTATCCTCTGTGTCTCTTCAGAAATTAATTAAAAATCAATGAAGTGTGCAGCCTATTAATAAGGAACCTCTAGATTAACAGATACAAGCACAGCCTTCCCTCAGGTTCAGGACAAGCACGGCCCCAGTGCAAACACTGGAAACTCTCCAGCACTCCAAACCATACCCTGACCTTTCACGGCCATGCCCTGCACCTGGCTGAACTGCAATATCCCCAGCTCTATGCACCCTTAACAACTTAGATGCTGTGTTTCAAGTCAGCTGAACAGGAGGAATTTGGGGGAAGCATTCAGAGCCTTCAGAGTTTCTCTGCTGGCCTCCTAGGAAATGAACTTTGGGCAAAGCAAAGCTACCTGTGTGAAGGTGGGATCCAGAAACATCGAGCAGAAGGTTGAGTCCAATGTCTTCTCTTAATTACAAACTTTTTTTAGAGAGCTTTCTTGGGAATGACTCCTGACCCTGTAGCAGATAGTTTTCCACTGGAAGTGTGCTGATAAACTGCCATGTCACGCACTGGATGCAAGGTTTTCCAGTATTCATCTTACCTAGTGGCATGTTATGATAATAAAGTATGTGACAAAACAGGTCTTTCCTGCACCTTGTGTACTTGGCTGGTTTGGTTGAGACAGTGTTTTTGGACAGCTGAAATCACTCTCCCCTTCCCTTGGGCAGTGCCCAGAGAGCAGACAGGGAACACTGTGGTGGCACTATCTTGTGTGTTCAGACAAAAATCCCACAGGAAGAGCCCACAACAGCTCCTTGCTTTGCAAATGGCAAATATCTACAGAATTCCACTGATCCCCCTGAAACACTTCAGGGGTGAAATTTTTTACCTCAAGACATAGGTTTCATAAGGCACTTTCAGTCCAATCAGAAGCTGTTAGCACTATCCTCTGTCCTCCTTTTATTAAGCATGGAGGATTTCATTTTCTTTCCTGAGCAAACAGCATGATTGGGGCAGAATTTCTGAGGTATGCACCTTTATTTGAAAGGTGTCCCTGAAGCTCACACAGCTTTGGGGCTCTGTATTTTCACCACTTTTAAAATCACCATTCCAGGATAAATAGGGAAACAAGAGGACAATGGAAGCAGTACTTTGAGAAACCACCACTTTCACAAGCTATTCCAGTGCCAGGGCTACCAGGCTCTGCAGGAGAAGTGGAACAAGGGGATATTTACCCTCTCCTGTCTTCTCGGTTTGTACACCAGCTTCTGCTTAGGACTGCAACACTGTTCCACAAAAGAAAATGGTCTCAATCTATTCTAAATGCTTTTGATACTCTGATTCAAGAGAGTTCTTGAATAAATTACAGCTTTGAACTTCTAAACTCTGTTGCCACTAGGTTTCTGAGCACTTCTTAAAAACCCACATCACAGGTAACCATAGTTACCTATTACATACATTTTTTCCCCCTTTACTAATTGAGTAGCTTATGACAGTGACAGAACAGGAGAGGCCAGCCACATAAACAGAGTGTGCTCTCTGATAATGGCTACAGAAACCTGCTAAATGATCCACTAACCTTACTCAATAAATACAGATGAGTGCTGGAATGGGGTGTGTGGAAGGCAGAAATGTGCTTTTGAGAGACAGCCCCAGCTAAAACATCCCGTAGTCATTAATGGTTCAGAGCACTGCTGTGCTGAGAGTGAGAGCTCACAGAGTGTAAGCCAAGCTGCCACCACGGCCCACGAGCTCCCTGCCTCAGGCTGGGCCTCCTTCTGTGCCTGTGTGGCATCATCACACAGCCTGCCACCTTTCCCTGCCCACCTCGCTCTGCTGGCAATGCAAAGCACGGCCAGGACAGGACAGCTGAGCACGGGGTGCATGGCCTGGCCCCTGCCCTGCTCCCCGGCCCTCAGCTCAGCCCCACCCAGACAGCCACTCCTTGGAGATATGGGGGCACCACATCCAAGGCAATTTAGACCAGCCCTGGCACGACTTTGGTCAAGGATACTCTGAAAATAAGGTATAATTCTACCAATTCTACCCTTCAGGTCTGTGCACTTCAGGATAATGATGGGGCACGGACTGCAGTGATATTTTGTGCCATATATTGGTTTACTCTTCCTGTAAAGGGGTTCTGCAGATCTATCAAGGGACCACAATTCTACATGGGAGAAACTACTTCTAAAGTAGTAAATATCTAAATAGAAACTTCCATCGTGGCCTCTAAACAAAGATTTTTTTTTTTTTTTTTTTTTGGTAGATGCCAGAAATATCTGAGGTTTGGCTCAAGCTTTTGAAATCCATTTATGCTGAGGTGAATCCCAGCACTGGAGGTTTTAATTCCCAAATCTGAGAAACTTCTCAGTGAGCATGAACTGGCTGTTTTAATTGATCTCTGTACAGGTCCCAGCTAAGGCAAGTATTTTGGTTACAGCTACTTTTTTACTAGGTTGTCTCCAAAGCCAGGGATGCCATGACTTATTTGAAAAGAAAGGAAAGTACTCATGACTTTGACATCTTGAGATCTGAGCATGTGGGTGGTGAATACATTGGAAATTTTGAGAGTGCTGAGCTGAAACATGTGACCTGAGTGGAACACAGAGCAAATCAGGGCAGGTCTATTTCCACTGATAGTAACATTTTAAGTCTCTTAAGACTCAGTTCCTGATTTTCTGAATTTAAAGGGAGTTTTTCCATTAATTACAGCTGAGATAGGTTGAAGCCTTGGCCCAGTGCTGCTACCATTGCACAGCACCCAGATGGAACATACAAATCAAATTGAAATGGATTTTAACCATTGGTAAAGTAATTCACTGGGGAAGCAGAGGAAACCCAGCAGCCCTGGGCTCCTGTAAAATCTCAAGTCTTCCTTGAGAAGACTCATACTTGAGATTTCTCCCCAGCTATGACCCCATCACCTTTTGCCTCTATTCTACAGCCATGATTTTTATTTTTTTTTTTCCTATAATTTACAATGCCAAACTGCTAGCCCTGGCTATGGAATTCTCATAGGACATGGCCTGGAGTAGCCAAAGGGCTTTTAGGAGGATTCAACCTCATCCTCTCACCTGTGACCAAGACCTTCTGGGGACCAGCCATCCACACCCTGGCTAAGAAGGTGTCCCTGTTGCTCCTGCAATTCTGCAGCAGCAATTCCATGCTTCAGATTATTGTTCCAGCACTGCCAATGTGCCAAAACTGGTTTTGACAAATTGCCACATGGACACAGGAACCATCTTCTTCTTAGTATTGAAATGAGAAGATTCTTAAAAGGGTCTGCTAATAGCAAAACCATTGCAGTGAGTAGAAAAGCCTCACACTGCTTTTGGTTCATTTAGATCAGATCTAAACATGAGAAATCTCTGAGCATGGTTCCCACACTCTCTTGGCTGGCATTTTTTCAGCTGTTCCTCCATCTCTTAGCTGCTTCATTCACAGTTCTTCTCTCTCTCTTTAAAACTGCTGAGATCCTTCAAAGGATCATCTGTAGAAATTCACCATTTCCCCAAGGACCCAATCATGCTGTGTTTTTTCTCCTCTCCAATTAAAACGAACACGCCCCAGGTTCAAAGTATTTCTCTACCCTGACTGAACCACACTGATTAAAACACAGGCAGAGGCACAACATGACCCCCCCTTTAGGAAGGTATTTACAGTAAGGTTCTTCAGGAGCAAGGCAGAGAGAATCAAGTTGTCTCTGGGGACAGGATGAAACAATCAGGTGAATAAAAGCTGCCCACTAGTCACCAGGAGTTCTGGACTGTGATGGAAAGAGCTTTTCTGGAGGCACTGAGGTGGGGGAGCATGCCTGGGATCACACGTGGACTCACCATAGTAAAAATACTTCTGGCACATAAGGACACACTGCACTTCCAACCCCAGATTCCAGAAATATTCATTGATAAATTCCTAGCCAAGCACAGACAGAATGAATGGTGGTGAGAGCTGCTTACCTCATCTGCTCACACATGACCATTACTGTTTTCATTGGAATTGACATTTACTTTCTTTTGCCACTCCATTGCCACGCTTGGCTCCCTAAGAATCGGGCTGATGCAGCTGTGACATGCATGTTTATTTTTCTGTCTCTGAGAGTTTATGAGTGTTTTCAACCTGATTTGGCACTACACTTGCCTCAAAAGTTTTGTGTTCTTCTAAGTTTCCTGAAAGCAGGTAGGCAAGGAGAGGAGTAAGGCTTTAATATTTTCCTGCTACTGTGATCACAATCTCTCTTGGGCACAAGAGACTCCACATAAGAGAGAAACATTATTGAGGATACTTTAACTAGCACTAGGAACATATTAAATTCCAGATAACCTAATCATGAGACATAAATCATGGGCAACCAGCTCTCAGCAGCTTGACTGTTCACAGAACTGCTTTTCCAAAGAGTTCCAGGGGGCCTCACTGATCACAAATGCACCAAGTTCTACTGGAAGAAAGGATGTAGCCTTATTTACACCCACTTATCCCCAACAAAAATGAGAGCTTCCTGCACCTACTCTGAGGAGCTGCAGAGCAGCACAGCACTACCCACCAGATGATGGAATTTGCTTGAATTGCTGAATGACACTAAAGGGCAGCTACTGCAGCGCAGGTAAAGGGGACAGAGAGACCTACCTTCAGGAAAACCATTGAGAGTGGGAATTTCTGTGGGGAATTCTGTGACATTGCCTCTCTCACCTTTGTCCAAGAGAGGCTGAAGAGTTTGAGGCTCACCTGGCCTCAAACTCACGATAGCCATGGTCCCCTTTGGACAGAAGGTGCTCAGGAATGGGGAGCATTTGGTGCTTGCCAGCTGCTTACTGTGATGAACCTGCTTGTTCAACACAGAACCAAGACTCTGCTCTTTGGCTGTTGCAAAGGGAAACACAAACATCAATACTGGTCTGGGATCCTGGTTCCCTTGGCACAGGAAGGCAGCCTGGCACTGTGGGGCCACGAGAGAGAAATTATCCACTGACACTGTGAACACTCTAGCAGATATTAGAAGAGATTTAAAAGATGAGCTGAACTTTTAGATCTTTCAGGAGGAAGTTTGAGAGTCAGATGTTTGGGCAATGTCTTTCTCTAAGTCTTCTTGCACCTCCATCCTGTTGCTGACGGTTGTGTTGTAAACCCCCACTCCTCAGGTTATTCTGAGGTCTCCAGCTCCATGAGCTCTTTTGATTTCATTTAAAGCAAAATCAAAGAATGGGTGAGCATGCACACAGAGTTAAAGTATAACCTGATGTCTAGAAGGCCAAAAGGTAAATAAGAACAGAATGCAGTAAGTATTCCTAACTTTTTCCTTTTTTTCTTTTTTTAAGAAAGAGACTTTGGCCTTGATTTTTCAGTGTTTAACACTGGCAGTGTTGTGTCTGTTATGCTGGCTGTAATCCCAGTTCATCCCAAGACACGAAATGTAGCTGTATGACAGGTGTAAAGGTGAACCTTCTGGAGTACTGAGGGACTGCCTTCTGTGGCACTCTGCCTTCTTGGGGTTACAGTATTATCAGTAGCAGTATATATATCTGCTCTTACAGAAAAGATCACCAAGCTATGCCAGGCTTGCTGTCCTGGGTGTGCCAGAGTGCTCCACTCTGTGGTGTGAAGGTGCTCCAGTACAGTCTCTCTCCTGAGCAGTAGCTCACACCTGTGGCAGCTATCAGAGCTATGTGAGGTTTGCCATCCATAAAGTAAGGCCCAAAGTGTATTTATGTAGTGCAGGGTTTTTCCCCCTCAGGACAGGGCTGGATGGTTACTTAAATCTCCTTTAAAAAAAGGAAAGGAAGCTATCTCCTGTAAAAGAAAGATATGTGTAAGGGCTTGAGTTTTCTTACAACTTTCTGGACTTAAGCTGGTTTTCTATGGAAATTACCCTCATTGCAATCTCTGTGTCTCTCTTCAGTTTCCCTTGCAATAGCTTTTCAAAATGTTGGTTGAATTTATTCAGATTGGACAGGGAAGAAAAGGTCTCAAAGATATTATCTTTGTATGAGTTTCATAAAAATAGGCATCTAGATAGATGAGACTGTGATTAGTACTCCCACTAAAGGAAAAAAAAAAAAAAGGCACTGAAGGCTCAAGACATTATTAAACAGCTGAGAGTCCATGAGGGAGACTGCCAGGGAAAACCTGCCTTCAGGCTGTCTCAGAGTCTGGTTGCTCCTGTTTCCATTCCTTCTGCCACACAGATTGCCCAGCATCCCAGCACTGAGAGCAGCAAAGGAAAATGAACCTGTGCCTCTTGTCCTGGATGTATCTGCACTAGGATTTACAGCAGGATAGCTGCACACCTGCAGCATCAGCAGGACACATCAGGACCTTCAGAGAGGACTCAGTGTTGGAAAGGGATCCAATTCCCTCAAACCAGCTGTTCTCCAGCCCTCCACAGCTCACAGGGGACTTCTGGTTGGTTTTGGTAGGGATCCTTGAAGGGGTGTAAGTTGGTCTCTGGTATGCTTTGGAAAACCTTTTTGTGGCTGGGGACAGGTCATTGCTACAGGTGAGTTCTGCAGGTCAGTGCTCACTGCAGGATGTCCAGGGAGCCTGTGACCTGCTGAGGGACTCTGCAGTGCCCCAAACAGGACTGAGCAGCTGCCTGCACATCCAGTGTCCTGCACTGCTGAGGTATTTCCAGGCCAAGGACACCTGGGCTGCTTCCACAGCTGCACAGGAGGCCAGAACATCTGTGCTGCAGCCAGCCTGGGCCTTGGCTGTGTATGCAGCTTTCCTAAGATGTGTAACCCACCCTGTACTATCAGCCTCAGAGTTAGTGAGGGAGAACTTCACTGGTTTTGCTTTAAGTGAAATCAGAAGAGCTCATGGCAACCACAGAATTCCCCTGAGGAGTGGGGGTTTACAATACAACCATCAGCAACAGGATGGAGGTGCAAGAAGACTTAGAGAAAGACATTGCCCAAACATCTGACTCTCAAACTTCCTCCTGAAAGATCTAAAAGTTCAGCTCATCTTTTAAATCTCTTCTAATATCTGCTAGAGTGTTCACAGTGTCAGTGGATAATTTCTCTCTCGTGGCCCCACAGTGCCAGGCTGCCTTCCTGTGCCAAGGGAACCAGGATCCCAGACCAGTATTGATGTTTGTGTTTCCCTTTGCAACAGCCAAAGAGCAGAGTCTTGGTTCTGTGTTGAACAAGCAGGTACATCACAGTAAGCAGCTGGCCCCTGGCAAACACCAAATAGTTTGGAAACATTTCAGTGCACATATTTTAAGCAAGAATTTGGGTTGCATATTTCTAATGAAAGAATGAACAGCAGCAAAGGAGAATGAATAATATTATTCCAGAAGCTGTGTGAAACAAGGGGCCAGGTGGCAGTGAAAACCAGCTTTCATTCAGCAGGAGAGTGAGAAGACATCCAGTCTGCTGAATGGATTAATTGGCTGAGGAAGGGGCATTTCACTCCCAGGAGGCCAGCCAGGCAGCCCAGATGTCTCCTGTGGAGTCAAAACTCAGCCATGGAAAAGGGGAAGGACATAAAGCCAACTGGATGTCTGTATGAGACTGCACAGGCAGGAGGGACAAAGCTGGAACAGGATTTTCAGCATAACTTAGTAGGAAAACCTGAGAAGGATGGATACTGCACTGAATCCAAGGCAGAGGGAAGTCAGGATGTCTCTCCAAGGAAGAAGGACTTTTCCATATATTCTTAAATTAATTACAAATCATTAAGGAAAAAAGCGTAACACATTATCCCTGTGCTAGGGTCATGAAAACAGCATGAAGGATCTCAATTTCTGGCTGATCATGCAAGTCAGAAGTTACTGACTTCCCAGCTTTCCACATCTCTTGCTTCCATTGCCAGGTGACACAGTAAGAGACACTGTTCTTGGAGAGAGGCATGAATACTTTTCAGAAACAAAAGGGCTAAAACATTAAATACAAAAAGCCTGAGCTGCCAACATTTATGGGGTTTCTCCAACAGACACAAAGGCAGACTGAGTGAGCTGCTATCCCCTGATGACACGAGCAGGGCAATCCCTGCCCCTCTCCTGCCCTGGGCACCCCCAGCCCTGGTTCTGCCACAGCTGCTGGGCTCTCCTGCAGCCCTCAGCTGACCCCTGAGAGGAGCCTCAGCCCCCCTGGGAATGCTGACAGCTGAAGAACTGCAAATGAAAGGCAGGGAGGGGCAGAATTTGCTCCTTTGGGCAGAGGGATGTGGTTCAGCAAAGACAGCAGAAGTGACTGTACTTTTGTTTAAATATTCCTAGGTGGAAAAAAGAAAAAATAAAAAAGAGAAAACAAACAAACAAACAAAAAGGATAAAAATGGGCAGAGAAAGATAAATTTTGAAAGAAATTATCATATTTTCTCTAGCAATTAGCTGAGTATTAGAATCAAAGCTATACTACTTAGTTGCAATGTGTTTACTGTTCTGGGTGGTGATTTTTTTATATGTCTAATGCAACTTTAATACTTCTATCTTTTACAGCAAGGACTTAGTTCAGACCAAAATAATCACTGCATTAACTTTTTTTGTAGCCACAGAAAGCAGTCCAGTTCATTACTACAGAAACAGCAAGCCTCCCCAGTCTATCATTAATTCTTACTGTTTGAATTATAAGAAAAAAAACCCCAACACATTCTCTCTGGAAGAGTTTGTGCATAATGACATTGTAAATATAAATTTTAGCACAAGGCTACAAGGTACAAACCAGACAAGTCAGCTGCTAAAGGCAGGTTCTGGTAAAGATCAGATTTGGTAGGAAATTAATTTTTCCCTCTGTCAAGCTGGTCTTATCCTGCTCTAAACCCACTGAAATTCACTGCATCACATCTGTCTGCATACGAACGAAGCCCTTAAAACTGTCCTAACAATGAGTTCAAACCACATCCCCATATCCTAATTTGAAAAAGTTCAGGGAAATGTCAGCTCTGAAGGTGTAGAAAAGAGCTATTTCTATAATGAGCATGAACTGGGATTCTAATCCTAAACAGCTCTTCAGTGTGGGGAAAGTTTTGATGAAGATGCGAACTTGGTCTCATTTCTAGTTTGGGCTGGTTTCTCCAGCTACTTTCACAACAGAAGCTGAATCAATAAACCCAGAGCACATCTACAGACACACAGATCTGTGATGGATAGGATTTTCAAAGGTATGAACAGCCTAAATTAAGAACATTTTGACCCAATGGCTTTTGGATCTCCAACTGAAGCAAGAAACAAGGACTACAGCATAGAAATTGCATGTCCATGTTTCCAAAATGGAATATTTAGAGTCTAGCCTGTGCATATGTGGCACCTCAGAGGTAACAAGTTTGCACATAAACTAGAAAATTTTGGAAGCTTAAGATGATGTGGATAAATGCACTCCATAAATATGTAATGACTAAAAGGCTTGAGCCTTTTTTATTTGTTTTAATTTTAATAATCAGTGATATAAACTGTGATATTTCACATTTCAAACTGGTGAGAATTGGCCAAAAGGAGATAAAGCGAGAGAAAGAAAAATCTCAGTGTAAACCACAACCTTACAGTGAAATCTAAGAATTCCTAGAGGTTAGGATTTGATCAATATTTATGATGAATAAATAAATTTTCATTGCATTTGAGGCAACACAAATGACCACAGTCAGCACCTAAGTTCAAGAGATACAGGCGCAAACTGAGAGGATTTTGGTGTCAATTCCTTACCCAACCCCAAAATTTTCTGTCTCAGAGCTGTGCCTGGCTCAAACTCATTTGCTTCCAAGCACTAAGTCTCCCAATACTGGGAAATAGAAGTAATTAGACAAATTGATAAGAAACTCTTGGGATCTTGTTAATGGCCAAAGTTTCCTGCTTACTCAGGACTGTTTTAAAAGAGTATTAACAGAAGCAAAAGAGGGCAACAAGAACACCTGGCATTCATGCTAATAATAAAGCAAAATCAATTCACAAGTTAAAGCAAATCCAGAACCAGAGAAATAGATTCTTCTACTAAAAGAAATATTTTTTTCTTCTATTATTCGTTTTTACACCTAATGACTACTTGTAGCAGGACATTTTATTTGTTCACATCCTGATTACAAAGCATTCAGTTCAACTACTGAAAGATCCAGCAGGTATATTATTATAAATAGTACAATCTTCTACAGAACACAGAAAGGGAAAAGCTTCTTGCATGTATCTTTGCTGATGAACAGATTCTAACTGTAACATCTGGAGCAATACTGGCCAATCCAAACAACTCACTGAAGAATTTTAATATACATACACATGCAAAAAAAAGCAAATATGAAATGGTTACTCTGACACAGAAATTTTCTTGAGAACCTGACCTGTCAGCAATGAAACCTTTTCAACTTCTATGGCCTTTGGATTAAAGTGAGTAAAGTGAGAAAAGACAGAGAGCTGCTGAGAGGAAGCATAATGTACCTTCACATCCTGCATACCTTCAAATACCACATAATTACCAGGTTCAGCTTTACTCTCCATCCTCTTCCCAATACTGTGATCAAGAGGCTGATCAGACCCAATTCCTGAGACTCCAAGGGAAGACATGCAACTGCATTTCTAGCATGCAACTACATTTCTAGCATGCATAGAACACCAACTGAAATCTTGGAACAAAATCCATTCCCTGTTGGGCAGAGAACAAAACTGTGCAGCCCAGACCGATGACTTTTCATGGCAGAAGGATGATAGAGCTGGTGTAGAGACTGACTCCATGAAGAGCATGTTTGTACAATGAGGCCACCTCACCAGGTGAGAAAGAGCTCCTTTAAAGAAATAACCTTGTTCTGGCCCCAAGCTGCCTCTGCCTGTATTTCAAGCAGCTGCTCATCTCTGTCCATGGGCACCCTGTCTCACAAAACCCAGTAAGGCTGCTCACAAATAAGCAGCGCCTGGGAAATCTAGCAGGGAACAAAACTTAAAAGAGATTGCTTCAGAAACCATGAACCTGAGGTATCAAAAGGAAAGGCCTTATTTCACAGACATAGTCACAAACAGCCCACAGTTTTGTAGTCACTGGGAAAATTAGCAGAAGAGCCTCCCATGACCTTATTTATCTTTTATTTACTTAAGTACAACGTGTTAGGAAAAATGTAGACTTTCACCTTTCTCTGCTAAAATAGGATTTTCTTTCTGATTTATTTATCATCTCAGGGCTCATGACCAATTTTCAGCAACACACAGAATACTGGTCCCTTTCCTTTCCTTTCCTGGGAATTGCCATTATTTATTGGGAAGGGATCCTCAGGAGACCTGGGAACTTTCTCAGGGTGAGTGGCAGAAGTAATCACTTCACAGCTGTTAGGCAAACAAAAACAGCTACCAGTTCTCACAGGGCTTTAAGACCCACATGAGCTGCTGTGTCCCACTCCTTTGCCTGAGCTATTTGCTGACTGGCTGGCAGAAGAATGCCATCAATGTTTGCTCACTGCCTATAAAACATTTTTCCAAAGGCGAAAAAGCATGGTTCCTTCCATCCCAGACTCTGAGCAGGACCCAGCTCTCCTTCTTGCCCTCTTCTCTCGCATCCCTCTGTCTGCCTCTCCTGGACTGTTTTAAAAATCCCCTCTGGTGTGTTTCCTTTGTGTCCTAGCACACATTTTAACGCCAGTTCTTAGTATGCCATCAATGAACTCTGCCAGCTCAACAGAGCCCAAACGCCTTGCAGCTGGCAGCAAAGATCTATTGAAGTGCAGGGTAACATTTTTTCAATAGCAGCCTTTCATGTAAAATACTAAACTCTAGTGCAGTCTTTCTGCTACAGGCTGCGATTAAACTGTAATTCCCTGATAGACTTATAACCATGATTTCCTACCAGCTGGCCTGGGAAATGATTTCAGCACTTGAGGCGGCAGAGCTGCTCTTCAGGCGGCACGCAGACAGGAATGCACGTTCGGATTTCCGTCCCCGCGCTGGGAAGGCAGGAATGCTGCAGCTCCAGCCGGGGGCAGCTTTCCACAGTAGATGGCAGCACCCAGAGCTCGGAAACTTTCCAGCTGACCAAGCTGTTCAGAGGCTCCCAGCTTCTGGGGTCTTACTTCATCTGCCCTCATTACCCACAGTGGGGATGTCATCCTCCTTCCCCGTCCTAGCCCTGGTTGTAATAACCTCGGTTTCCTTCCAAAACTTTTCCTATACCCCACCATTCCCGAGCAGGTGTTGCTCAGCTTGTTCTGCTAAAAAAGATTTCCAGGGTAAGTGAGAACTGAGAAACTGGCTCTTTACTGGCTCTTATTTAACAACTTTATTTCATCCCATAAAAAGAAAATAGTATGACCTATTCATCAGGGCATGAAACTTTGTACATCACTTGGAGCATCTGTGGAGTGAGAACAGAGGAGCAGTAACAGGCAATGCTTACACAGATTACAGGCCGATGGAAACAAGATGTGGAGAGGGAATGAGCTTCAAGCAAGCACTCTTGGCTTTGAAAACTGAGAGCACAGCATGTGTTGTCATTATCATTCTCCCATTCTGGCAGAGAGATGCCCCGTTACTGGTGTACTGCAGGGTACAGGGCATGTTTCCCTCTGTACCAACTCCATATCCCCTCACAGAACCACAGAATAGTTTGGGTTGGAAAAGACCTTGAAAATCATCTATCTACAACCCCCTGCCATGGGAAGTGACACTTTCCACTAGCCCAGGCTGCTCCAAGCTCCATCCAGCCTGACCTTGGACATTTCCAGGGATGGGGCAGCCACAGCTTCTCTGGGCAACCTATGCCACTGCCTCACCACATCCACAGGGAGGAGTTTTTCTTCCTAATATCTAATCTAGACCTCCTCTATGTGCTGTCTGAAAAGTCCCAATTCTCTCTGCCTTTCCAGACGCCTCCCTTCCGGCTGTGTCTGCAGCCTGCCCTCAGTGACCTGTTACACCTGTGTAACTCACACAAATGCCCCCAAATTTCTCTCAGGTCCAAGGAACAGTAATGACCACCTTCCTAAACTCTTCCAACTGCCTTGGCTCATTTAGCCTAAAACCAGCACAAGCAGCAGGGACAGTCCCACAGGCAGGGAGCTCTTCAAAGAACACAAACACAGCAAAAGGGGACTGAGTCCCCAGCACCAGGGTCCTCAGAAATAGAAAGGGATGGAAGAAAAGGCTGCAGAAGACAGGAAGGTAAGCTCTCACGTGCAATGACAGAGAAATGACAATGTGCTGCTGCACAGCAGTTGCCTACTGGATGCCTCTACGCAAGGCAGAAGGCTGTAAATCCAAACCACAATCCACCATGGCATGGCTAACAGTGGCCACTTTAGCAGCTAGACTGAGCTTTAACCAAAGAATAAAAAGACCCAAATATGCAATTAAAAAAAAAATAGCATGCTATTCTGTACTTCTCCTAGTATTGCCATTTCAAACCTCATTGCTTTAGTTTGTGCTGATTTGGCAACAAATGTGTTACAAGATTTGCAGTGGCTCTGACGTGTGTAAAGCAACACAGGTGGGTTTCCTCTTTCTCTAGATTCCTCTGGCAGTGTAATGCACTTGAGAGAAGTACAGTGAGACAAATATGAGTTGAGAGGGTTAGTACTA
>VZUI01023491.1:0-30490 GCA_013401135.1 Cettia cetti | reverse complement strand
AGTATATAGTATATAGTATATAGTATATAGTATATAGTATATAGTATATAGTATATAGTATATAGTATATAGTATATAGTGTATACTGTATACTGTATACTGTATACTGTATACTGTATACTGTATACTGTATAATATGTAATGTAAAATATATAATATGTAATATACAATGTATACTATACAATATAAAATGTAAAATATATTATATATTATATCCTTAAATACTTTGAGTTATAGAGTAAAGAATCAGAATTAATCTAACAATAGTAGCTACATTCATTATGACACCAGACACAGGTAAAGGTAAATTTATTGAAATTGTGCAATTTTATTTCAAAAAATGCACAAAAATTGAACAGAGAAAAAGAATGGTAAGCAACTTTCTGTGAAGGATCAAAAGCAAACTTGATATAAACAGTAATATTCTCACTCTGTGTGAATAGGCAGATAAGAATTTATCTTGAAAGCAAATATTTTACATGGATACAATCTTCTCTAAGTTTCTAAAGAAAGATTCTCAAGTATTAAAAATGTTTCCTTTCATGGGACTTCTGCATAGAAAATCTTTTGCATAGATGACTAGGTTGATTGTGAAGAAGCAGTGATTTCAGCTGCTTTGAATTTGTACAAAAGTTACCTTGACTGCACAAAGTGTATTCAACTGAGAAAAAATGGTATAATTTTTAAGAGTAAATTATAATATTAAGAAGAAAATAGCTTTCAGAATCCACAGGAGTGGGATGAGGCAGGTCATTAATGACAAACTATTGTGAAAACATTAAGTGCTTATCTATATTTCTATCAGTGAAAATATTAATCTCTATATGAAACACAAAATACAGTTTTTTCTTAATCAAAGAAGTTATATTAAAGACAAATTAGTGTTCTATACAACCTGCATTTATAATCACCGCTTAACAGCAGTAACCCCTACATCTGCTTTACATAAGTATGTTGGGACAGGGACACAAAGACTTAAATCTTTAAGTGCATCTTTCTTTTTCTTAGAGAATTCACACTGTCCACAGGAAAGTTGTGCTCTCTATCAGTGTGTCTGTGTAAAGAGATTGGCAAGATCTTGACAAGGCAATGCAATGTGCACTTGCAGCCCAGAAAGCCAAATGTATGCTGGCCTGCATCAAAAGAATTGTGACCAGCAAGTCCAGGAAGGGGATTCTGCCCCTTTATGCTGCTCTCATGAGAGCTGACCTGGAGTACTGCCTACAGCTCTGGGGCATCTAACGTAAGAAGGACATGGACCTGCTGGAGTGAGTCCAGAAGAGGACGCACAGATTGTGAGGGGGATGGAGCACTTCTATGAATACAAGCTGAAAGAGTTCATATTGTTCAGCCTGGAGAAGAGAAGGCTCCAGGGAGACCTAATTGAAGATTTTAGGACCTAAAGCGGACCTACAAGAAAGAGGGAAAATGACTTTCTACAATAACACTTTGTATGTAGTTATAGTACAAAGGGGAATGGCTTCAAACTGAGAGTAGGTTTAGACTGAATATTAGAAAGAATTGTTTTCCTGTGAGGCTGCCAAAACACTGGACTGGACTTCCTAAAGAAATTGGGAATGCTCCAGTCCTGGAAGTATTTCAGGCCAGGTTGGATGGAGCTTTAAGCAACCTGGTCACCTGGTCTGGTGGTAGGTGTCCCTACACATAGGTGGGTGGTTGGTGGTAGTAGAACTTGGAATTAGATAATCTTTATGATACCTTCCATCCCAAAGTATTCTTTGATTCTGTGATCCTATGATCCTAAAATAAACATTTGTTTTTCAGCATATTCTCTTGGGAAAGAGTTTTGACAGCTCAGAGAACTATGTGGCACTTACTTGGCATGGCCAAGCTATTTTTTCAATTTTTTTTGTGGCTGTGTTCATTCAACTTGCTAACAGCAATTTTTTCTATTGAGTGCTTTGATATTACAGTCTTAATATTTTAAACAATCTGCTCCATTTGTTTTGTGTACAACATAAAGGATTTTTCTACACAAAGTGTCAGGATAAACAAAAGGCACATGCATCCTTCAGTCCCTTTCCAGATATCAACATTCTGCGAAGTACAGTCCTTTTAGGTGGCACTAACTTATGCATCAGTCATGGAATGCAGGCTACAGGAGGAAAGCCTGACAAACAGTAGGGTTTATAAAAAGAAAAAAACAAATACATGTAATAAAAATAATTAAATACAAAATCAAATATTAGCACAATAGATAGTAATCAAATAAACTCAGTTTTTATGGATAGGGTTGTGAAGAGACAGGTTTTAGAACTTGTTTCAATATAAGATGATTTTTTTTTCTTAGTACTAAAAAAGGATTTATTACTCTGAGACTGGCTGAGAGATAAAGTTTACTGTGCCTTGCCTTCAAATCTATGAGTGGGTAACAGTAGGTATTGTAAGTAATGAAGAGTGTAAGGATTTTTCTCACGTAGTTACTGTTTCCTTATTTCATTGGATTAGAGAGAAATCAAGCATAAATTTATTTCACAATATGCACAATCAATAACTTTCAACCATCAGAGGATCACTTCTTTCTACCAAGTACCAGAGTTATTCTAGCTGTCTTAATAGCTCTTATAAAAATGTGTGTACTGAAAATGGCAAATTTACTAGAAATGGCACAAAATATTATTTTATCATTCTCTAAAAACCTTTTTTTAAAAAATTAAAACCAATTTTATTCTATGGTATGCCACCTGAATTTGGAAAAAAGTCATACTAGAAGAAATTACAAATACCTCTTTCATTTCTCTATGTAAGGATAAATGCATACTATATAGTCTCTCTGAACATCTCAAGATTTTTTTTTAATGTTTCCTCTTGTGGCACAATTAAGTAGAGCTATTTTGATTAAATAGTTCCCAAGATAATAACAATTATAATGAAGCAGACTTGGGAATAGTTTAATCTGAAATGCACATTGATGTACAGCATGCATAAAATATCTGTATTCTATTATGTTTGTTTCTATGAGATCTCTGTATGAGATGAGTATAACATAGATTGTCCCTGACACTACTGAATGATAAATAATAAACTGGAAGATAACTTGTTTATTTGTTGTGGAAAAGCTGTATGAATATTTCAGTAGTCCATGCTCTTGTAGGCTCTAGAAAAGACAGTATATTTGAAATTGTAACGAATTTAACTCTGCAAGGGTATCTTTACATTAGATTATCAGTAAAAGTAGACACAAACCAAATTCCTAAAAAATGAAAATTTTATAGTAAAAGTTTTATCATATCATAAAATCAGAAAAACTACTTTAGAACAATTGAGATATTAATTCTTGATAGTGAGGAGACTGCTATGATTAATCAGTAACAATATGAGGAAAAGCCACATAAAAATCTTTTATATTTTTTACACATTTAAAAAATTTGTCCTAGAAAGAAAAAGAAAAAAAAAAGCAATTAGGTCAAAAGATAGTACTTAAATATTCTGACAGATGAAGTGATACTCAATGCTTACTTTTGTGAGTTTATTTTTTTTTTCTTAATCTGCTTTACTGCCTTTGAAAATTTCAGCATCTTTGCCATACTATCTCATACTACTTTCATGGCTGCTTAAGCTAAACTGGTGGCACATTTCTTACACATATAGGTTACTCTTTTAAAGTAGGTATCACAAAATTATATTTCTATTTTTTCAGTTTAACTGGTTTTAATAAAAAAAAAAAGATTGAGCCGAACTTCAATCAGTAGAGCCTGTGAAATTAAAATAAGGAAAAAAAATATTTGTAAAGAGATTTCTAAGAACAAGAAAAAAATATGTAAAATTCTTAGGCACTAGCAAAGCGTCTTTAATAAATCTTTTATGATTTTTAGCTGGCTATCCATAAACCCTTGACTGAACTTTCAATCAAGACTGAAGCAAAAGAAAGAGACATTTAAGCACAATCAGTGAAAGAATCACTTAGACAATAAGACAGCAGTGAAGAAAAGGCAACATAAAATATGTTTTTTTATTTAGAACCAGAAAATAAATAGGTGATTGGATTTGCCTGTTGGTGTTTATGGGAGGTTTTGTGTACTGCATTGCCCAAATAAGGGTTGAATTATCTCTGTAAACTATTGTCAAAGGAAGAAATATTGATTTCCTTTAGTGTTGTGCCAATAATATTTTCTGGTGCAAATTTTAAATAAAATTTAATTTTTTTTTTCAATATTTCACATTTCAGGCTCTGATTTAGTGTTGGAATATTTTAGAAGGAAAATTTAAACATCTTGAGATCAGAGAAATAATGCTTCTCTGATTTGAGAGGATATATGCCTAAATAATTTTGATAAGTACAATTAAAAATAGTAAATGGAAAACATACATATATCATAGAATCATTAAGGTTGGAAAATCAATATAACCATGTCCACTAAACCATTTTTTTGAAGTGCCATGTTAACTTGTCTCCTTAAACTTCCAGGGATGGTGGCTCCATCACTTCCCTGGGGAGCCTCTTCCAGTTCTTGTCACACTTTCAGTGAAAACGTTATGCCTAGTATTTGACAAAACCTCACCTGATGCAACTTAAGGTCATTTGCCTTTGTCCTGTTGTTAGTTATGTGGGAGAAGCGGTTGACCCTCACCTCACTACGGCCTTCTTTCAGGTAGCTGTACAGTGCACACTGAGCTTTTTTCTCTTTAGGGTAAGCAAATGGAGTTCCCCCAGCAGTTCCTCATAGGATTTATGTTCCAGACCCTCCCCTGGCCCTACTGCTCTTCTTCAGATTTGCTCCAGCACCTCGGTGTCTTTCTTGTACTAAAAAGCCCAAAACCGAACACTTGAAGTGCTTGAGGTGGAGCCCCATCAATGTTGATTACAGGGGGATGACAGCTCCTCTGGTCCTGCTAATCACACCCCTTCTGATACAGGCTGACATTGACATTCTTGGCCATCTGGGCACATGCTCGCTCATGGTAGCTGTCAACCAGCACTCCCAGATCCTTCCAAAAAGCAGCCTTCCACCTCTCTTCTCCAAGCCTGTAGTGATGTGTGGTTCTTGTGACCCAGATGCATAATCCAGCACTTCACCTTTTGGACGGATGTATCCATGGCCCTTATATTTGATTGCTACTGCCAAGTCCTCAAATATCATATAGTCTCATAAAATTACCTTTGGATGCCTTCATATTTATGAAAAATTCAAAGTTAAGGTTATGGTCACCAGGATATCTGTCATGACTCTATTTCCAGTGCAACATTTATTACACAAAATGTGAACATAGTAAATGTTGAGGTAGTTAATTGTTACTCTGCTTTCCAACTCATACCTGCTTATTCCAGCCAGAGCTGGACATTGTCTGGGAAGTGCTTTTGGATAGGCTCCACCTTGTTACAGATGATGTGCACTGATTCAGAACTTTCTGACATGTAAATATGAGGACAGAGATGTTACAGGTACTGTCAAATAGAGAGAAATCATGGTTATTTAATATATGGTGAAAATATCCTTATATTTTTAAGACAGTTCCCTTTCTTTTGGATTGGGATGAGTAATGAAAGGTGGCTAGTTGTACAAAACAGAATATGGTGAAATGACTACAGGGAAAAGTACATTTCAAAGGAGAATATGTCAATTACTAGAGACATTAGTTTTGTCTAGTGAAGCAAAATATGACAAAAACAAACATGGAGATTTACTTCAGGAAAATCCCAAATGAAGTAGCTATCATGACCTCAAAATTAAGATATCAGTCTGACTCCAGAAATAACTAGGAGAAAAGCAATGGCTTGTGAAATATAGCCCAGGCAGATTTAGTGGTTCTCACTGGTCTTAAACTTTGATGAATTGAATTCATTGTTTGGTCAGTGTTTTTACTATCTGCACATATTTCTTCCATATTAGTTGAACTATTCAAATGGTGGAATACTTGTTGGCTGAGAGCCTGAGGCTTTTTTCCCCCACAGGAGCCTCATTAAATCTTTTCAGTGCACGTGGAGAATTACTCCTTGCTTAGCAAATCCTGTTTTGAAAAGCCTAAGAAGAAAAAGCAACTTTGCTTTTACTGTAATGTCCTTCAAGACAATATTTTTGAATACAGCTGAATGTTCTTATTTACAAAGCATTCTTCAAGATACACAGTTGCAGAAAAGGGATGGCATTCTTCTTTACACCTTCAAGATTCACTAGCTTATGCATTTAAAATATTCACAGTTTGTAATGTTCATATGTTATTCAAATTTGAGATACTTTTACAGGAAGAGGGAGTCAATGAAGATTTTTCCTCTGCTACAAAGAAAATGTTTCTTAAAGGGAGAAAAAAAAAGAAAAATGGTGGATTAAGCATCCAGATTTCTCTCTCATATCAGGCCATGCCAATGCAGATTTATTTCACTGTCACTAGTCCTTCTTTGCTTTCCCTCTAACCCTTCATCATTTTCTTTCTGACCTCTGTATTATTAGTCTTTTTTTTACCTGACCAAACAAAAAAAATACTGAAAAAAAACCCCACACAGAGTGGGTCAAAATCAATGAACTGAGCTATAAGAGGTAGTGTTTCAGTCAGTTGAGAAATATTTGCTGTTATAAAACAGGGGTATGTCAAAGGTTAAAACTCCTTTGGATGAAAATCACATGTAACTAAAATAGTAATGATCTTTCAGTAGCTCCTTTAAATTTTTAATTTTTTTTCTCCTTGCATATTCTGACTATCATACCTTTGGGAGTACTGTAAGGAGAAAGCAGTTTACTTTGCTCCCTTTCCTTTAGCTGTCTGACAGTTCCTTCAACACATCCCTCACCACAGCAGCTGTTCATCAGCATTTTTAATTCCATTTCTGGATTTGGTGATTTTGGAAAGAGAAGATGAAAAAGTTTTTAACCTGACTTACATTTTTTTATCCTTTCTTCTAATGTTTAACACATACATGGCATTAACGTATTTACTTAACATATTATACATATCTTTAATGTATTTAACACAGACATTCCATCTTCTTAATCTTTTGCTAGAGACAACAGTATCTAGCTATGCTGGCCACAAAGTTAGCAACTGAATAACCACTGTTCCCTTTTTTTTTCACTTCTATGGAATCATTAAATGACTGAGTAATTTTCCTGTCCTTGCTTTGACTCTGTTTTTTTTAAAATGTGTATTTTAAGCCAGGGTGAATCTCAAGAACATAGATGTATCTTGTATGAGTGATTGGATGAATACAGATACCAATCAACATACATATCTGTAGACACACGGATATATACATATATGCACTCACGTATACATACATATAAAATGTATTATATTCATTATTGAATCCAAGGAACTATTATAATTATGTTCAATATGACTTCTCATTCTCTTCTCCTTAGCAGGCTCTCTGCCTGGCTATGTTTGGCTGTTATAAATCAATATTCTATTCCTCAGTAGTATTGATATTACATTGCATGTAATTATTTGGAAAATAATTTCCCAGTCTAAATTACAGTGTATTTTTAACCAATGCAATACAATTAAAGAAAAAAAAAAAAAAGCAAACGTGTTTAATTCAAGTCTACACTGTGATAAGTAATATATTTACATGCTGTCAATTTAACGAGGCGGGCAGTTATGAATTGAAATTACCTATTAGTTCAATAATGTAAGTGATTTTTCTTTTGGCCAAAAGCTAGGCTGGAAGGTGTTTTTTTTGTGATCACCACTAAAAACAACAACAATAAGACCTAGAGAACCTAAATTTTACTAACCTTTTCTAAAGCTGTTCCTTTTTAATGCTAGAAAGAATCAACATGACCTTTTAGGCTGTCTTCTGAGAATACAAATTAGATAGCTTAGATTGTTTTTTACTGTAGTCTAATCTCTACTGAAGTAGAATATTTCCCTCAGAAAAGGATGACTTACTTCATTTTGACTATATTTTCTTCAAGAGAAATAAAATCTTTGCTAATTTCTTCTCTAATGAGTGATATTTGTGTGAAGTGTATATATAAAGTCTTAATGGTTTACCATCAGAAAAAAGTGTTAAAAGCATATGGTCTATTACAAAGTCTAATTTACCTGTAACTCTTTCTCTAAAGGAGTAGACATTTAATATAACATCATAAGATGCTATAAATTACCAGTGAGGAACTAAAAGTCAATTATGGCATTTTCAGGTATATGACTGTAAGAACATTATTATAAATCTATGTCAGAGAGAATAAGATTCACAGTACTGTGCTTATGCCCTTGCAACCCAAGAATTAAAAATTTAAGACCATATTAAACTACTTCTTTGTACTAAGGAAACAGCTATGCTTGGTTACCAAAGAGCACACTCAATTCACACAATAGGACTACGAAAGATGTACCAAGATTCATGGTGTCCCTCCTAGCTGCTCCATGAGTAATGTAATACCATCTCTCATGGATGACACTACATCTGCATAGTCCAAAATACTTTCTCAGTGTTAAGGCTTTTCTTTACTAGTAACAAGAATAAAAAAACTGCTCATACATAGAGAGATTGAGATTTTAACTGGCAGAATTTCATGCTGTTTTTAAACTACCACATATTCCATAATGTATAAGTAATGCATATGAGTGATAGCCTTTAAAATGGTGTACTACAAATGCCAGACATCTATAGTCCCAGGTTCTGTATTCAGAGGTTTAAAATCCTATTTTGCAGGATGTTAGACATTTTTTCTCTTCCCTTTATCAATAAACATATTCCTACATTCAAGATGTTTTTTGTAAAATTCTTCAGAAGTGACTACAAATAAAAGCTTTGTTTTAAAGAACAGATTTACTAGCACTTACAATTTCTTTTCTCTAAAGATATTTCAGGTTCATATTTTTGTCCCTTTGTATTTGAGAGAAAAATATCCTATGATCATAATTTTGGTTTGTTTTTATTCAAATTGCTAATTAATGACACATGGGGAAACACCTCCTTTGCATTCACCTCACTGACTGAATTACATATTTCATTTTATTCCTTTGTACTTATTTCTCTTTAACAAGTTTTAATTTTAATATTTTTGATATTCTATCATGTAGGGAGGATAAGGGGTGAGATTCTGAGCTAGACACTTTTCTCATTATCTAGAGACCTATTTTGTGATTTTTGTGACTTCTTTTGGGGTTTTTTGTTTTGGTTTGGTTTTTGTTTTGTTTTTAAGCAAGACCAGTATTTATCAGGAGAAACAATATTTATCCAGCATAGATTCACAAGATCAAAGAGATATTTTGAAGAGACTAATTACATGGTTTAGCTCTTTGTCTGTAAAATTATATTTTTCCCCACATAGAACAAAAAAATTAATGAAAATGCATAGTAATTATTAGATAATGAGAATTTCAGTAAGAAAATATGTAAAAGCACCCTGACATACATGCTCAAATTTATTCAAAGATTATTTGGGTATATTTTTAAACATCTTTTAATTAATATCCTATCACCTCTGAATTCATATTTGCAGTAAGATCTTAACATCAAGTATGGTTTACACAAAAAATATTTTCTTTAAATCATAAAACTGTATCATTTCACTAGCTCTTATTCTTGTATCTTTCTTCAGGACATAATCTAAATTTTTAACTAGTTAAATTCACTGCTGTGATGTCATATCTGAACACTTTTTTTTAGTTTTGGTTTTTTTTTGTAGGTTACTTTTGTTACAAAATTTTTCTGATACCAGTGTAAATAAGTGATTCAAATTTGTCTGAGAAAAATATATGAAAATCATAATGATCACCTAGTTTTACACTTGAATCACCTAGTAAAATATTTCTCATGGTTACATTATAGGAACATATAGAACATTATGGAAACTGACATTAGGATTTATATCTAAGGTGAAGTAGAAATTTGGACATTTTAATTGAAGGTTTGTTTTAAAAAAGCAAATTAACAGTACATTTATAAAATCATAACTGAAAGACAGAAGTGAATTCTTCTTTTCAGCTTGCTTAACTGGAATGTATCTCCCATCTAGAAAGTGTTCAAAACTTGCTGTTGTATGTGAATATGTTCTGACAAATATATGTTCAGAAAGTTACTGAATGATTGGTCAGATACCTCTCTTTACCTTTGCCATACATAATGCATCTTTACAGTATGACTAAATGGTATTGTATAACATTATTTAATTGAAGAGAATTTTATATTGCAGTTACGTCTTTTGGTTGACTTGTTTGGGGTTTTTTTCTTTTTATGGGTTAGTTTATTTGTTTGTTTTTAATTTTACATTTAGCACTCAATATAATCTGTCCTTTTCTTTTTCTTTAATAGAAGCCCTTCATACAGCCTTAAGTTAAAAAAGCAGGATTCAGCAAAATACAAAACATTAGTCTTACTTCCTGAATTCTGATAGAAAAACCTGAAAATAAAGTCTCAACCCACAGCACACAAAAGTGAAATCACGATCATCCATATATTATTACATTTAAGTGAAAGAACTTTAAATAAGGACTCACATAGTTCCATTTAGCGTTTTTTGTTTATCATAACTCATCCTTCTTTAAGAAACATTTGTAAAAAAGACAGTAAGCAAATAACCATGAGGCACATAATGTGATTCTAATGAAAAAATATGTTAGATATTAGAAAATATTAAGGATTTTAATTGCATTCAGTTCAAAGACCACATACAAAATTTTATCTCCCTTAATATTGTGAGAATATTCTGGCCTTTGAAAAGAACATAGTACATAAGATTTTTAAGATGCAACAATGTTTATCATTGTGCATCTGTGTCGTACTACAACAGACACAGCGTAAATGTCCAAGTGGGAAAAGCCCAACTTAATTTTTCACTTCAGTATTTATACAGTTTTGAAAATGAGACCAGACTGGATGATGGAGTTCAACCTCTTCAACCACACTGGTCAAAGCCACAGTTCATCAATGTCTCCTCCTACCAGGAGGAATTGTCAACATCAGAAAGTCGTTATCATAACAATAGAATTGTTTATGAAAAATCCATGAGAACTCTCAGAATCTGACTCCAATATGTAAACATTTCAGAAGACTAAAAAGAATTGTAAAAAATCAGAGCAACACATCTGGAATTTCATTGTTTGATAAAATTGGTTTTTTGTTATTCCTTCAGTTTTGCTGGAAAATTCATAACTTTTAAAATATACATCTGTTCAGCAAATGTTCAGTATCTGACTGTAAATGCAAGCACATAATTTTTGCAGACATTCTTATTAACAGGTGTTATTAAAACTCTGTACTAAATTTCCCATTAATAAACTGTTATGGAATGTGGAATGTGAAAGCATCTGCTTCATTTAAGTTATCAGATCAAGATCCCTTTCCAGTTCAACAGGAGTCAAAGTGATGAATGAAAGACACCAGTCTGACAGACAAGTGACAAGGGGACTGAAGACTAAAGCTCTTGAAATAGTAATTGATGGCCCATTAAGAAACTCCAGGCTTAACTTTGGAGACTGTCAATCTGGAGTTGGTAGCTGTCAAGAACAGGGAGGCAAGAGAATGTAAACATAGGGATATTTGAGGTAAGCTGTGGAACTCTGCAAAACCTATTAAGGAATATTTAGGAAAGCTCAAAGGGGAGAAAAAGAAGGGACCAGAGACTTAGAAAAGGAATGGCATGATAACAGGAGGGATAAGATGAGCCAGTAGTGTGTCTGTGAGTAATCAGTAAATTTGTCTGACCAAGCCCTATGCCTAATCATCACTGTCTATCCTGTTTTCCTATATTTTCTAAACTGTCTTTCTAATCTCACCATTTGTCCCATGTATGAGTGCTCAGACTGCAACTGGAGAGACTATTGGTGAACTCCGAGCTTGCAACTGGAATGACAGGTCTGACAGGACCTGTGTGTCCATGGTGTGAGCAACTGGATTGGGACAGTGGCTCACAGAGCCTGTCTATATGGGTGCCAGCAGGTGTGAGGAGAGGAAGGTGCATTTTTCTCTGACTTGTGAGGTGTGAGGTTGGAGTGCATCTAATTTACTAGCAAACTTCAAGCTGTCCCAATTGGCATAGGAGGACCCAGGTCCAGGCAGAGATATCAGGCAGGGAAGGGGCTCATGGAAAGATTCACAAATGTGTGGTATCTTGGAAATCAGTGTGTATGTGTTTGCTAGTGAACATCAGGTTTAAATAGCCAGTGAGTAGGATACCTGTGGAGTGAGTAAAAGGGGTCCAGATCCCGGCAGGCATATTGGACAGAGGAATTGTGCTACCTTAGGGATACATGAGCATGTACACATGCTGGTGAACCAAGAGAACGAGTGGGTGTGTGTATTTTCACTAGTGAGCCCCAGTACTCATCACCTGGAGTGGAGAAAAGGTACTTTGCTATTTGTACTTATGTTCTAGGGACTTCTTTATCTGTACCTGTGCTTTCTGTGAGTCCTGGTGGTGCCATATTTGGGGATTGTTAAAGACAGTGCCCTGTCCAGAGTCATCATTGCAGCCAGCCATGTCAGTGTTCCCGGTGTGTGCAGGAGTGGGTCTCTGGAATACATGCTCAGACTCACTGTCTCCAAATGGGAAAGCAGCAGCTGCGTGCATCAGTTTGGGAAAGCAACTCCCAGGCCTCCAGGGCACCAGGCTGAGCTCCAGCAGCCAGGACAGAGAAACACCTGGGCCCTAGAGCCTGCGAGAGTCAGAGGCCTCATAACATCCCTTAGCAAAAATATTGTTTCAGCCTTACATCTGTTAAAAATGCCTAAAATACTCCTATAGGGGAAAGACACTAAGGTTTTATTTCACAATCAGTATTCTAAGGAAATATCCACCTGTTCTCTTATTTGTTGAAATTAAAAGCTATTTATAAAAATCATTTATGTAAAACTTTTAAAATTAAGTTATTTGCATTCCCTTATGACATGGTAGTCACACTTGATAGAAGAGAGAAGCTGAATAAGCATAATATTTTTTAATAATTTCAATGTATTCTGCTAAGTATTACTGATGATTAAGTTATACTGTCTGATGTTTTTTGAAGGCATATTGTAAAAGTGAGTGTTGCACTGTAATAAATCATTGAAAGACGTATGTCATTAGGCATTCAGTGTGCATGAAGGAAGTGTTTCTGGGTATCATGTTAATCCAGGTCAAGGAAGGACAATGAAGGTCAAGGAGGTAGAGACTTGAAAGCTTTTTAAGATATTAAGTAATATGGGGGGGGGAGGGGGTCAATAACATTTGCAAAGTGAGCAAGATAGTAGAGTGTTTTCTGAACAAGAGACAACCATAAGATCTTTGTGGAAAGAAGGCTAAATTGTTTTTCACAGACATAAATCATTGTAATATTCTTGACAATTCTTATTATAATTACCATATTGCACTTACTTGCTGCTTTCTCTATGAAGCAGCAAGAAAGGATATTCTGTGGTGAATCCAGAATGAAGTACTAATGTCATTCCACAGAGAACAGAAAGTAGAAAATGACTACTCGGAAGGGTTATGAAAAAAGCACCACAGGGCACACAGATTTCCATAATCAAAATAGATGAATATTATCTCCTCCTCTAAGAGACTTTCTCTCTTTTTTTTTTTATTTTTGCATATTTCAAGCCAAGACTGTGGATGTGATGAATGCGATTCCAAAAATCTTCAAGAAAAACATACTTACAGTACCTACCAAGTACTCTAGTATCATGTTTTTTTCAAGCAATGTAAATAAAGCTTTAAAACATAAATCGAAGGACCTTGTTTTTGTGATCAACCTAGTCCAAGATTCTAGCACAGCTAATATGAACTTATTTTCATTTCCAAACAGATCAAAGTTATGTGTCCCCCATGTATTAAAAAAACACTATAAAAACCCACTAGGTTTAAAGACATGACAAACAAGACATATCACTTATTAGGTAGATGCAGTTACAACTGAATAAAATGATGATAAATTTTTAAGAACAATAACTTTCTGACAGCATAAGATAACTCTTTAAAGCACCATGAATTTGATATATTATTTATTTAATAATAGATTTGATAAATAGCAAATCAAATAGGAACAAAATATATAGTACATAAGATACAAAGACATTGTAACTTTTCTTTCATAATAAGAAAAGCAGATTATTGGTTACACTGGCTCTTCTTCATAACTTTTCATAACAAAACTATCTGACTTTTAATGGTAACATTTGGCATAAATCTAAAGGAATAAAGAGGAGTAATTTGAATCTTGAACTGCATGATTCAGTTGTTGAAATGGGACAATGATATTATTCAGAAATGAGATTATATCCATTTTCTCATAAAATTATCTTACACTGAATCATTATGAATATTTGTAATAAGGTAAAAATTTTTGCTATTCTCAGGGATACTGGAAATGTACAGAGCTGAGATCCATATTTTGACTCATTTTAAGCAACTTTCAGAGGTATTCTGTAAGGAATCCATACATAGACTTCACATTATGATTAAGTACAAACAGCCATTATAAAATTGAAATATAAATATTGTGTTCACTAGAGAAAGAAAATTGAAGTTTTTTAAATTATAATGAATTTCTTTTTTTTTTCTTCATTTTGAATTTTTGTAGCTGTCGTAAAGAGGCAATGCTGGTTTTTTTCTTTTTGAAAGTTGGTAATCCACAATTATGGCAGTTCCATTTTTTGAAAATAAACATGATTGCATTTTAATTTGTGGTTTCTCTGCTCACTCAGCATTTTCCTCTTTGGCAACTGAGTGAATTGTCACATTCTAACTTTGATACTTAATACACTTGTGTGTGTTTAAGGGCATTTGTAGGTTTTGGTAGGGTTTTTTTTTTTCTTTTGTAAGAACTGATTGTACAAGAGCTTTATGTCCTCTACATGAAATATGAAGAATTTCTTATAAAGCTCCTCCAGGTAGAGGGATAAGTGGTTGAGTTTTAGAGCTGTTTATTCCACACCACACATATCACCATGGCAGGGACAGTTTTCGATGGGGAACACCGAGCTGCAGAAGAGAGACTTTTTATCTTACCCCCTCACAGAAGGGATTGGTTTTGTGCCTTTAAAAACTACAGGTGGGAACACTAGGCTCACTACGGAGAGGGAGTCTCCCATAGGTCTCCAACCTCTGCCTGACTTTGCCATTGCCAGTGAAAGACCCTGCCAGGTGGCATGGACTGAGCAGCTTAGTAACATAGCTCCTTCTCAAAGAAATAGCCTTCCAGGTTTTGCTGTACCTATTTTCCATTGTTTTCCGGCTGGGTGAGGGCTTTAACCACAGAAACTCTTTTGGCACATTGTTTGCTTATTTTTCTCGAGCCTGTGATCCCGTGCGAGAACCCCCTGCCATCTTGCCTTTGTTCCCAGGGGGCCCATGTGGCACAGAGGGTGGAAATGGACACCATTCTATCTTTGTCTTAGGGGACCAAGTGACATCTTTTGGTGGTGAATACCCTTTTTGTGCGTAAATAATTCACTCTTTTGTGCAATCTTTTATTAATAATGTTGTGGGTTTTACAATTCCTTCAGTCATCAACTGCAAATTTATTATTGCAAATTTATAATCTCTCCTAGTATTTTTCCTCCCCTATTGAAAGGGGGTGATTTGAATAGGCTAAAATTTCTTGCTAAGTTTTAAAACTAGTACAAATGCAAAGACTACAAAAAGAAAAATTAATATTATTTTTGGTGGGGATTTTTTTGGTTTTGTTGGTTATTTGTTTGGGATTTTGTTTTATTTTAAATAAACATTTCCCTGCATACCCACAAACCACAAAAATGTTTTTCTGTTGAATAACAAGTACCAATATACCACTAAAGATTATCTCATAGCTGCAATGCATTATGGATATACTAGACTGAATATGTTAATGTTGAACTTACAGCAAATACGAGAAGAGTTGGGAACAACCTAATAGCAGTGCTTCATCTTTGTGAATCACCAAATCTGTGTCATTAGTGAGATGCTTTAGAAATTCATCCCAAAACTCCACATTTTTTCAACAATTTTCTGCAGTGGGGGAGTAATAAACTTGACATTTGGAACTCTAAATTGGAAGAAAATGCTATTTTTTTCTTCTTTTTTTCATACCCAAAGTTTCTATAAAGAAATAATGTTAGACACATTCTAATAGTTCCTTTTGAAATCACAGGAAAATGCTTGCTTATTTTGTCTTAATTTGGTGTTTCACTCATATGAGATTAATGTAGAAATGTATTACTCTGATGTAATAGTCTAAGTGTATTACAACAAAATGAAAAGTTGAAACTGCATATTTCAAAATAATTTAAATAAAGCAAGGATATAGAACAAATAATTTCAGTCTTTTCACTATTTTAAAAATGAATATATTACTGTGAAGTTTTATTTTCTTAATAAAATGAGAGTTACTGATAAAGTTAATTCTGCAATAATCTCAATTATTTCTTCTCAGTTTTGCACAGTTTGTAAGACATTGTAGTAGAATATGTTTGTTTTCCAAAACAATTGTAGCAAAGAACAATTCTCTGTCTATTTCAGTACAGCAGTTACAACAGGGCAAAGTACAGCTGTACTCAAGGTTCAGCTATGGAACATATATGTAATAGAGACAAGAAATATCAAAAATGAGTTTTGAATTAACAGAAGTTAATTGCATGATTTGGCCTTCATTTTTTTTACCCTTCAAGAGTGCTTACAATTCCTTCAGTGTGTTTAAACAATTCATTTTTTTCCTTTCACTTTTCAAAGTCCTGCATTATAAAAGGATTTCTCAGAAACATGGTCTAAAAAATATTTTCTCAGCATATTTCAGTCCCTCTGGTCTCTTCTTCTTTCGTTGGTTGTGTTCTGTGTGACAGAACCATCAAAAATTGAAAGGCTCTGGTGGATATTCTCTATGTTTTAGTCTTCCATGACATAATTCTTTTAAAAATTCTCAAAAAGAATCAGACAGTATGAAGGAGTAAATACCAACTTTTTAATGGATCTTTAAATACTCCTTTCATAAAGTTTTTGTATATCTTCCTAAATTACACTTTATATGTGATTAAATAAATAAAAAAGAAAATTAGTAACATTTTTGAGGGGGAGGACTTTTCGGTATTCAATAGTGTCTAATGGAGTCTAAAGATTTATTTAAATGACCACTATATTGCCAAAAAATATCAAAATCAAAATAGCAGGTACCTTTACCAAGAAATAAAAAAAATCATTAGTTTAGCATCTAACAGAATTATGGAAAATTAACTTAGAGCACTGATTTGTTTAAATGCTTAACAATTAAATACTAAATCACTATTTGTTTGGTTTTTAATAACTAAGTGATTAATGGAAGCAAATTACCAAACGGAAACACTTGATCATGAGTTCAATAAAATAATAATGATTTTTTAAGTGAATTAAATTTTTTTATCAAAATTGAGGAGGAATGTTTTGACTCATTTTAATGGGATTTGAGACATAGATGTGCTTCTCAGCTCTCCTCTTTGAAATTCTGTGTACTTATATTTTAGAAACTAGAAATAACTGAAAATATTTTATATAAGGAGAATGTTGATGCCTTTTTTTTTGTCCTAAACAAATAAAATTCCCCCAAACGCAAATATTGTGAAAATTATTTTTTTATTCTTTTGAATTGATATCTATTCACTTGTCAAATATACTAAATATGGGGGGTTTAAACTATTTAAACCTCAGTGATGAAATACCATTCACACTGCAGAAAATTTTTGTTCAGGCTTTGTGGCTTCTAATTTAAGAAGTATCAGTATCTTTACCACAAACCCTTTACTAACTAACTCTAGTGGTCTAATTTATTCTTTCTGTTATACATAATCATGTTACTTTGCCAAGAAATGTACTTTCTTTTGTAATTAAACTAATGGGTAGGCTTTGCTGACCTCAAGTATGCATATATCAAGAAAATTTTCAAGTGACACATGAAATTATCTAATCAGTTCAAATCAAATTTTAGGTTGACATTCTTGCTCCATGAAGATCAGTTCAGTTTTTATTACATTTTATTTCAACTTCACTCCCATTATGTAACTTGATCTGCTTTCCTAAATAGAATATAGTTTATTCAGAGAAGGAATGATATATTGTAACAAATCTGAGGATGGGACATTCACAACTTTTCTGGGCAAATTCTTCCTGTGACTCACCACCCTCACAATAAAGAATTTCTTCATTATATCTAATCTAAACCGACCTCTGTTCAGTAAAACGCACCACCCCTTTTCTTATCTCTACACACCCTTGCAATCATTTCCTCTCCACCTTTCTCATAGGACCCCATCAGATACTGGAAGAACTCTATAAGGTCTTTCTGGATCCTTCCTTTCTCCAGGATGAACAACTCCAACTCTGTCAGCCCTTCTTCATAGCAGAGGTGCTCCATCCACATTTAAGTATATAATTCCTGTTTGCATCCCATTAAAAGCTGGTGCCTTAAGTTCTCTGGAAAGTAGAATAGTTTAGGTACATGAAAACCCCGTCTTTGTGAACCTTACCTGGTATGGCTGACAAATGTGACCAGACTGCAGAAAAAGCTTATCAGCTGTCAGTAAAGTGCATTCAAATGTTTAAATTTCTACTCTATGACAGTATGTATTTTTCCCTATTAGGAGTTATATAGTCCATAAAAATTAACTTCTTTGAGGTTTTAAGGATTAATTTCTAACTTAATTCCTTTTAAGATTATCCCTTAAATTATCCAAATATCTTTTCTGAAATCAATACTTTTTGTTTTCTTTTTGTTTAATTCTTCAATGCTGTAGTAGTTTAAAAGAAGAAAACAAGTTTACACTTTCATTAAAGACAATTCATACAAATTAAGCAGGCTTACAATGGCTGATATTACTACACTTATTCTTTTCTTGCTTCTAGCTCCTTAAGTTTACACACTGTTTCAGTTTAGATAATTCTTAAAGCAATCTTAGCCAAACTAAATAGAAAAGAATGTCTGTGTCAGTCTGTTACTCACTATATAAAAACACCTCATTATGTCTGAATTTTCAAAGATCCATAGAGAAAGGTTTCTTATTTCCCAATTTTAAATAAAATAATGGAAGCCATTTGAGACAAAAGAATAGTTTATTTTGGATTAATTTGCCTAAAGATAAGAGACTGAAGCAAATTTCAGGGTTTGCAATTGCATTAGAAAAAAGTATTTTTAAAACAATTTTTGCACTTAAAAAAAATCCTTTCATTATATTGATCAGTCTATCAAGCCATCATTCCCATCAGAAGAGGTGGGCTTTGGTCCCCAAAAAAATGAAAAAATGTTATTCCACCTTGCTATCAGATGCCACTCTAGAAGCATATGGGTTTCACACAGGTGCTTGTGTCATGTCTAAGAGAACAGTGAGGATGGCTAAAATCTCAAGGCATCTCAGCTGAAACTTGAAGCTTGTCTTTAAGCAACAGAATTCTTTTATTCAGTATTTTATGTATATTTAGTTACTTATTATACATGGAGTTCTCAGAACTCCTGTTCTTGTTTCTGAAGTATTTAGAAATACAAACAATCCTTATCCATATAATTTCCTTAAAAATACACCTTTTTTTCTTTTTAAACTAAAAATGTTATTGTTTCAGGTAGTTGTTTGGTTTAGAAACTATACTCTTGTTCTAATTCATCTAGTCCTAAAATACTCCTTTTATGAACTCTCCTGTCTAACAACAGTCTGGATAAGGAGTACTAACATTTCTTCAGGCTTCCTCTTACACTAAAGGACTGATCAACTAGTTGAACTGCCTGGCTACTTCAGACCAGACCAAAAGTTGCCCGAATGCCTCTTACATCCCGGCAAGCCTGGGCATTGACAATCTTTTCAGGAAAGTGCTCCAGTGTTTGACCACCCTCTCCTGTCCTAATAAGCATTACTCAAGAATTCCTGAAAACAATATTTTTTTAACCCCAGTGTTGTTATTCAACCTCTTGCCCCCCCAGGCTTTAAATCCTTTTTGACTGCATTCAAGAGGCAGATCTTACAACATGATTTACAGTCACTTTGAGCCACCTGGCCCATGGCAGGGGGTTCAAAGGAGATGATCTTTAATGTCCCTTCCAACACACATCCTTCTGTGTATAAAGTTTAAACTGCAGGGTAGTCATTAGTTTTTATCAGTGAGAAAATTAATTTAATACACTATACATAATAAATAGCTAAATCCTTTGCATTTATTCAGAGGCATTTTCATCAGGAGAGAAAACATTTAATTTGAGAGTAATGATTAGGATCCATGTATTCTATTAAAGCTTCTTTATTTTTGTATCCTCTGTCCTTTGAACTGATAACTGTTGCTAGTCACCCTGAATAAGCTAATTATTGCACACTTATGTTTCTGTTTAAACACATCTGCTCTGACTGGAATTGCAGAAGAAATACACTTATGGCACTCTATTGATTGGTGAGCCATTAAGGTTCCAATTCAAGAAACACCTGCTAGTTACTCAGCCTCAGGTGTCTTGCTTGATTAGGTATTAATTCTTAAATTGATGCCAGATTCTCATTAACCTCCACATGAATAAAGATAAGGACTAAATAAACCTGTTCTGTAAAGCAAATTTTGAATGTGCTGTAACTGGCCTCCTTCTTAAGACAATTATTAGCTCAGAAGGATCATTGAGAGCAATTCCTGGCCCTTCTCAGGGCAACCCCAAGAGTCACACCATGTTGTTATGACCTGCCTCTTAGGCAGAGTAACTGAGGTTGCTGTTGATAGATCCCTTGGGGTAAATTAAAATGAAACAACACTGAATGACCAATGTATATATGAGGCAGGTTTATTTTAAAACAATTTGGTTGCAGTAGAAAGGAGGGATGTATCAGGTTTTGTTCTTTTCTATAAAAATATCATGGATAAAATATGTGAGGAAAAGCTAGAAAGAGATGAAAAGTACAAGAGAAGATAGTAAAACAAAAAAAATCACCTCCTATGGATCCATTAATGATCTTTTCTATTTTGAGGTCTGTGTGCAGAGGGTTGGTTGCAACCTTAATCCATTGGGAATGCAGAGTGTGAAACAAAGCATTTGTCAAGTTACATACATTTGGTTTTGTGTGGGAACACCTTGGTATCTCCACTTGCAGGGGAGTTTACACTGTCAGAGGCAGTTGTGTCTTATCTGAAGGGAGGAGATTAGTATGATAAAAAGCATTACCCCATCTCTGCAGATCTGCTTCTTATCAGTCCCTCCCCTTATCTGGAATGACAACACTTTGTTTAAGACAGCAGTCCCTGGTTATCAGGGAAATGATGGATACAGGGCTCAACTAGCTTGTCCAGGCAAAGTTACATAGTGCCTCTTAAGGTTGTGTCAATGCTTCTTGAACTCTGGCAGGCTTGATGACCACTTCCTCGGGGAGCCTTTTCAAGTGCCCAATTACCCTCTGGATGAATAACATTTTCCTTATATTCAACTTAAATCTCCTCTAAAACAGCTTCATATTATTCCCTCAGGTCCTAAAATTGGTCATCAGAGAGAAAAGATCAGTGTCTGCATCCCCACTTCCCCTCATGAGGAAACTGCAGATTGAAATTAGGTGCTTCCTCAGTTTCCTCTTCTTTAGGCTGTACACACCAAGCTGCTTCTCAAAAAGCTTCCCCTCTTTGTATCAAATTCTTTTCAATTAAAATGTAAATAAATTTTCAAAGCTTGCTTTTAGTATTAAACACAGTATAAAAGTACTTTCTTATAAAGAAAATGCAGTCGGTCTCACTAAATAAAGATGATCTTTTTAATAATAATTGGTCAGTTGTTCTAAGTCTGGCCTTTTTCCACAAAAAAAAAAAGTGAAAATGTGAGAAAAGTAAGGAAGAGATTATGCCATTCATGGTGTCTTTTGGAACAGAAATATAGTTTCATGAACCATTTGAACCAACTATCAAAAAAGCACTTTGTATAGTATAGTCTTCATTTAACACTCCTCTTTCTGTGGTTCTGCAGCTTAATTACCATTGGAACAATTTTGCTAGTGCGAATCAGCTAGAGAAGATAATATATGTTTTACTCTTCCTTTCTCTAGGCTCAGTAGCAAGGAACACTAAGCTCAAGTTTACAAGTTTGTTTGAGAGTCTTAACAAAAATATACTCACAAACTCTGTTTCATTAAGTGCTTCCAGAGATCCACATGCTGATAGTATCTGTCTCTCTGATTTAGGAAATCAAGGTAAAGATGAATGGCAAATAAGTGCAATATAGAAAGATGGACACCAAGCTGGGACTGTCCTAACTTTTCCTCCCTTGTCACAATCTCTGCCATGAATAGCAGAAGGGAGGACAGTAGGGGGAGGCATGAGGGGTAAGGATAACTTACTGCATGATGGATCCTTCCCATATATTCAAGGTCTTTGGGAAAAAGATCTCCTCCAGCATGGGATCTCTGCGGGCCATGATCCTTGTCAGGTAATATCCAACTGCTCTCTCTGGACTGCAGGAAATGCCTGCTCTGCCACATGGATCCCTAACTTGCCCTGCTTCTTCTCTGAGCTGGATGTCCATTGCAGAACTGCTTCTCCCTATTGTGGGGCAGCCCTGATCTCTTCCCAGTGAAATCACATCTGCACATCTGCCAAGAATAGTGCTTTGCCATGGGACACCCAATGCAGCGTTGAATCCAGTAGTGTTAGTGCTGTTCTTACAGAAAGAAAAATGTGATCCAGAACTCCTGGATACCTCTCTGGATTTTACAGAACAATTATTAGTACCAGTATTAATATTTTAATTTATTATTATTATTATTGTTGATAATATATTTTTCTCTATTTGTTAGGACTTAAAATAATGATATGCAACTACTAGAATGTGTAAGAAATGAAAAGAAGAGTAGTCTTGAAACTAAAGATAAGGAACTTAGAATTTTCTCTCAAATCAAACATGAATTCAAAAATGTTCTTTGACAAAAAGATATCTTTAAATACTCTGAAATGTCTAATTATTTATATTTTCCTAATCATTCTAAAACATGTCTTTGCACTACTTTCATCCCACTTACTCACTGCTGAGTTGTAAATCCTTTAGTGTCAGTAAACAGTGAAGATATCCCAAGAAACCAAAAGCATCTGCATTACAGAAAATCCTTATGGATCATAGTAGTCTCTGCCTTTTTGTAAATATCTGAATATCTTGACTCTAAAATGATGTGGATGAAAATGATTGTGAGTTTATGGTTTCTTTGCACTAGAGTTTTGTTCAGTTGTGTTTTAAACAAAGAAAATAATGTATATTGCATTTTTAAAAAAGTTGTTCTTTAATATGAGCATGATAACTCATAATTTCAAGTGTTAAGTTTTCAAACAAAAATATCTAAAGTGTCAATTAAGGTTATCTGTGAAAACAACTCATAGTTACTTTCTTTAAAGCTGTATCATTCTAAGCCGAAGTATAAGAAAGAAAGACAAATTGCAAACAATTTAGTCACTACTTCAATTTTTAATCTTGTTATGTCAGCCACTTGAAACTCAAAACTGTTTGAAGAACAAAGAAGTTCTTTAAAATGACACTGATGTACAGTCATCAAAAAAGCTTGAGAGAAGAAAAAACATAAGGACAGAGGTAGGAAATGAGTGACTAAAGTGTATTAAGATTTTTTTGCCTGTGCTCAAGCTTGGTTGCATTTTTGCTACTGCTCAGTCCAAATCCTGTCCATTGTTTACACCGATACTCCCTTTCTCTTGGCTACATTATAGTGTTTCCTTGCAGTAGAGATTTACAGCTAGAAATCTGCATTCCATTCTTGCCTAAAATCTCAATAATATACCCAAAAATCTTTTTATTCCTTGCTTAAGTCTCTTCTGTCTCAGTGCTCAGAATACTTCTCCGATACACATTTCAACACATACCAAATCCCTGTGCAGTTTTATCTGAGATGGATTTAATTCACCTCTGAAGACAATATTTATTAGTTCTCCAGACAAATTAAAAGACCCTGACGGTTAAATGAAGTCCCATTTTATGTCTTAACATATCTCCATAAGGGACATTCATGTCTGTAACTTCATTATCTGCGTACATTTCTCTAATACAAACAATGACTATCAATTAAAATGAGATTGAAGTGGGGCTTGGGGCAAGTATAATTTTCTTTTAATATGCATTTGAAACATCATTGCAAAAGGAAATGGTTGTGTTTTAATGGCTTCTCCTTTGAAGTTAAGGAGATACAAATCTGGGACTCAGTTCAGCTGCTTTGCAGCAGTTCTTCCATAGTACAATGCTGGGAGGAAATGAACTGCACCTCTGAGAGAATTTCACTGCATAGTCACAATCCCTGAGGATATTAAAACCTCTGTAGCAGTTTCAACAATTTCGTTTTTTTGTCTCTAAGTAAAGGGGATATGACCTGAAGTCCCATATGCCGTGGATATTCTGCTTATAGCTGCTTATAATATCAGCTGATCTGCATTACAGAAGTGTGAAATATCTACAAAATAACTGTCTTTTAATTCACTCAAGATTTAAAAATCATTGAAGAGAGCTGAAGAGAGGACATGAAAATAAAAATTGCTTTAAAAGGAAAAACAAATTAAACACTTAGGCATAGCTAAGAGATCTTACCTTGACTAAGACAAAAAATTATATAACGTAATAGTCTGAAGTTTTTAAGTGTCTTTGGTCATTTTGTGATGTCCTTGAATTTATCTAGGAATATAAATAGAAACACTGGGTAATAATTACCTATTTTGAGTCCTCATGGATTTCTTCCAAACTGTTCCCCTAATCTATTCCACATTGAAACTCTAAGGGAATGCAATCAAAGGCAATAAATGAACTTACTTTGAAGCTCTCTAAGGCATTCTCAATTTGCCATCAAACTATTACTGTAACAAATTATATTTGTGAACTCTGCAAAAAGGCCTTTTGTGTTGGATTCCTTTATACATGTTCCATCTGAAAGGGAAATCTGCTGCAAAACAGAAGATAGACAATAAAATGTTTTTCTGAAGAAAAGGTTTAAATTTGAAGTATTTAATGTCAGACTACTTATTGCTACTTATTAACATAATTTTTATCAGTTGTTTCTAATTTCTTTCATGGAAAATCCAAAATTAGGGTTTTCAGAGCCAGAAGAAAAGCCAAATATTATATATGCTCCAAATATCTAGGATGAAAATATTTAAAGTGTTAGAATACAATGAACTAAGGTAAGATAAGTAAAGAAGCAGAGAAAGCTGCTCTTCATAATAACATTCCTTCAGCATGTTTGGTTAAAAAAAAAATTCAATTTCAAAGCCCAAAATAGCAGTAATGTAGCAAAGGAATATTCTTGTTAAGAAAGCAAATTATTTTCACTTTGATTGTGAGGATTTGTTTGTTTTGTTTTGTGGCTCTAACTTAAAAATACACAAAAACAATGGTGTTTTTCAAAATTACCTAAGAATACTTTCAATTTAATGATATTTCTGCTCCAAAAAGGTCTTGAAGTATCAGTGGAAAGAGTTGAGTTGGCGAGAATATAATCAATTTAAAGCATAAGTCTTTTATTTAGCCAAAGAAGAAGTAATATTTTTCATGAGTGTAGGATTAGGACCTTGGTTATACTTTAAAAAATGCAAAAGTAGTAAATATAATTACTCATTATTTTAATTGGAAATATACAAATATAAGTTAAACTGAATGTGATGCACCTGAGGATCATGAACCCAAAACCAGATTTTAAGCTGAAATTGCTTTCATAAATATTAAGTACTATATAACATATATTCTTTTTACTGTGGGCCTGTTTTCATATTGAACTTGACTCTATTATATAGGTGCAAAAAGGGCAAAATTGAATGCAAACTTCCACTGACTTAATAAGCAACTCCTATAATCTTGCCAAGACATAAATATATATATATTCTGGTTATATTTAATAACTATTATGGGTATGCTTACCAAGTTTTCTATTTTTTTATACAAGAAAGAACTTTTTCCAACACATTGTGAAATATTTTTTGGCTTCTGTTGCTTATCTGTCTTACACAGTCAAATTTTTTGTACTTTACAATTTTATTTACAATTTAAAGAAATGTGTAAATTATTCCAAACAGGGAGGAGGACCAACTGTTTCTCTGCTACTTAATGAAATTTTCTACTGATCTTCTTTAGTAAGTCCTGAAGTCTTTAGAATTCTTAAAAAAAAAAATACATTTTTATCCTTCAGTAGGAACTCTCAGATAGAAAGAGCTTAAGGAATGATGGAACAGTGTTCCAGGATAAAAGATCTATTTGTCTACCTACAATTCTGCATGTGTTTCTTGTTGATTCTCTGATATTGTTTGAAGAAAATGTGATTAACTATGAATTGCTTATTCTGACTATCACCAGAGGTGGATGGATGACTGAACGAATGAAGCTATGGGGAAGAAAGGTAGGGTAGGATAGAAATAAATATGCGTATTTCATACTTCTGGTAGGAATCACATCAATGTGGTACAGGATGCAAGAAGGTTTTAGAAAATAACCATAGTATTTCAAACTTAGTTCACTGATGCAGCAGTTAAAGCACATGAATAAAACTAGAAAGTGGCAGTATAGCACGTAGTGCCTGTACAGGCCTAGAGGTGGAGGTTAGCTAAAACTTCATGTTATCCCTTAGGTTAGTTTTCTGGGAGAAAAGAGAAGGGGAAATTGTGTCTAAAACACATGGCTGTTGTGAGGTTATTTGGCATTGTGGTCTTAGGGCTCTTAAAGGATTTTTTTACAAATAAGCAATTCCATTCTTCATTTCTACTGTCAGGTAACAAAGTGTTACTGGTAGATAAACTGCTTTATCTCAAGATAAATCAAGCGCTGTAGATGGTGTCATCTGTACACACCAAGCAGGAACCAAGAACAGGCTTCTCTATCACAGCTCTCTAAATTCATCTGGGTGGCAGTGAAGTTCACAGAGAGAAGTATGTTTGTACACATCTCCATGTGAAAGAGACAAAGACAGTCAAATGTACACATGGCAGCACATGAGTCTCTGCAATCAAGACCTATAATTATACCTGCCTAAATTCTGCTAGAAATATGTATTTCAGTGTTTTCAACTGTAGCCCACTGTGGCCAAGGCAAATGGTCAAAACCAACTCAGAATAAGGAAATACCTGGCCAGTTCTGGGACCTTATAAAGCCTACAGCACTGACTAGTATTGGAATTTACTGGGCTACTGTTTCATGGGGCTGCTACACTTTGGCTCGTTATGATTTTCTGTATTACAGAATTAAATGGCATTTTATGTAGGCTGCGCAGATAATTTTTTTTTTTTTTTTTTTTTGTGGAATGGGTTTTGGTTGGGTTAAGTTTTTTTTCTATAATGTTAGATTAAAATTAATACTTTTGCTATAACTTTAACTTTTAAAGACCGTACTGTAATTTAGATATGAGGGGTTTGATTAAATATGGATAGTTATAGATTATATCCTGCATTTCTGAAAAAAAAACAAACATGATAAATGCCATCCATAAATGTCTGCAGGATAGGAACTAGCACTGTCCTTCTCTGTTTAGAAGTGACTGCAACCCTATTATTATTATTTATAGAAAAAAAATGCAGTAACTTTGCTGAAATATTTTATTTCTCACGAATATGCATACAAAGATCCATATTTGTTGTTTTCCGGTTGTATTTCTATGAAGAATTAGCAGAACTAAATGAAATTATATAGGGTACAGCAACAAGGAAATAAAAGTAAAAATGTTAAACCTGAATTCTGGTTACCAGTTACATACAGTGGCTTGGAAAAAGATTAAGACTTAAGAAACAACTTGTTTTTAATTGGAATTTTACTGCTGAAGTAGTATAATGACAATAAAAATCCAGAATAAATCTCTACTTTCCATTCAAAAAAGAAAGTTGAAAAAACCCAAATAACTGGAAAGGATAAGCACTTGCTGATGATCTTCTTTTTTTTTTTTTTTTTTGAAGAGCAGCAAAAAGTTCAGTAAACAGACGGATTTCAATGAGAAAATGAGGCATGATTGCTGTATATTTTTATATTTTTTCTTTTTTTATCTTTTTCCATTAGCTTAATTATTCAAAGGTTCTGTTAGCTGCTTTTGTAAATAGCAAGTAACATGTACATCTCAGATTGTGGACCTCACCTGTCAACATTTGACACATGACTAACATTTAGCAAAGTACTCCTTTCTAAGTATTTTAGGTTTTGCACATAGCTGTTCAAGTGAACAATTGCTGGCAAAACTTTTTCATTTTCTTAGTGTCATTACAAGGCAGTGTCTTTTTTCCCAACCATGAGATAATGTCCATGTTGTGTATGTGCTTCAGATGTATATTTTTCCTCAAACAAACAAATTAAAACTCTTAAGTAAATTAGATTTACTGATATAAAATAAATTTATAATTCTTCCTGATTAGCACAACTAAATGAGCTCAGCCTATTTCGTTTATGTAGAAATTTATAAAATAATTTAATAAATGTGTAGAAATTCCTAGATAGCAAAATTACTTCTGATAAAAAAGCTCATCTAATTAATAAACATAAGATCTGGTAACTAGAAAATTATATCTGGTACACGATAATTTAAAAACCAACCTTATTAAACCCTTTGGTTTAACCTAATAAGTTTTAGCCATATCAAATGTGAAAGTTAACAACCTAACAACATAGCAAACATAAAAATGAAGGTTATGATGAATATCAGAACAGGACAATGATGCTTACTGATGCTTTCTCTGTATATTTTCCAGAACAATTTATTTACCATTAGGTGGTTCCTTGAAGATAGCATCTCTATAGTTGGTAGATTGCCATGGATTTTTATTGACAAAGTGTGTGAGTTGGATTACTTTTTTCTTTCTTCCTCTTTTTCTTTTACAGTTCTCCTTTTCCCCACTTTACCCAGAGGTATTTATTTCAGAATATCTGTTCTTACCTTAGTATTATAATTTATTAAAAATTTATTCCATACTGACTGTAAAGGTCCTTCACAAAAATTCTGTTCCAGCATGGACTTTTACAAGTTGCAGTAAATACCTTCTCCATCCCCTGGAGTACCTCCTACTTCTACTTTGCTCACCTTGGCTTTCTCTCTTCTGTTTCTAACTCTTTCTGTTTTTCCCTGCTCCTCTTGTTTGTTTTTAATTTTTTTTATTGATTTTATTTTCACAGAGTCATCAGCAACCTGGATGACAGGCTGTACTGTGTCCTGTTGTGAAGTCAGATACAACCTTCTGTGTTTACCATAGGGGCACACTTTGGCCTCTCCCCACTACCACAACCTTGTCATATAAACTAAATAGAGTGTTTGCAAACACTGCTGGGCATGACAGTATAAACTACTAGACTGTATAAACCTGCTGCATATTATATCAGGGTGGAAGTGTTTACTTCTGTTTCAAGCCCCAAAGTTTCAATTGAGTTTCTGGAAGGACAACATCTCCTGAGCTGAAAACAAGTCACTACACACTTTGCTAATTTGAATAATCGCATTTCCAAACAATTCTTTAATTTTATTAAACCTTTGTCTATTAAACCGAGTTCCCCCGTAATAGAATTTTCCATGGGAAATATACTTATGCCCTGTAACTCAGGCATTAGTTGATATTGGTTTTGAAAAGTAAAGGTTGATCTGTTCAGAAACTTCCACTTTAAGGTGGATCTCCTTTCTATAGGGATCTCTAAAGGACAGAATAATGGGAACATTCTCTAAAGAAAAATGTTAAATAAAAAAGAAAAATGTTAAATAAAAGAGAGCATGACCTTCACAACTGAAAAATTTGTTACCAGGTGAATTAAGTTCTAAACCCCTTGTATTCTGTATGAGAAAAACAGGTAAAGGTCTTGAACAGTGTTATTCACTTTTTTTTTTTTGCTTACCCTTTTTGCTGATTGAATCTGTCCACAAACCAATTAAAATCTATGGCTGTTTAGCTATCTTCAGCTCTTATCTGCAGGGTGCTGAACTCCCTCAGCCTGATTAAATCACGATAAATCACTCTTTTTGAATAGAGGTGTATTCACTGCCTTTTTTACTTGTTCAAAAGTGGTAAAGCATAGGAAGAATCAAAATTTATCATTTGCGCTACAATAAAGATATAATCTAAACTTTCTAACAGCTCTATGCCCAGGCCAGCAAGTCTAAGTGTTTGGCTTAATTCAAATGAAACATCTCTTGTAAGTTTATAAATTGTAGACATTTCCTCCACAACATAATAACTGTTTTGATCGTTTCTTCATATAACATCAAAGAATTATGAGATAATAGGAAAAAGTGAGGACAGGTCCCTTCTTTCTAATTGGAAATTTCTGTTGATCTTCCAAATAAGATGCTTATAGGGAAGAATTCAAATAAGAAGATGGAAACTGATTCTGTGTTTAAGAAAGCTATAAACAGTAATGACATGATCTTAAAAGAGGGGATGAGGAATTAAAAAGTATTTATTTTCTTTTGGGACGGGGAAGAATATAAAGTGCCAATTATTCAGGAAAAAATTGTCAGCAACCTGCTACACCACTTAACACAAGGCTATTGGGCTGGGTGGAATCTACCCAAGGGTACTAAGAGTGCTGGAAGAAGTGCTCACTGAGCCATTTTCAATAATTTATCAGCAGTCCTGGGTAACTGGGTGGGTTCCAGTTTGTTGTGGTTTGAAAGAAAACGAAGTGAGAGGCTCTAGACTAGAAAGACTATTTAATGAAAAGAAAAAGGAAA